>PVKC010028123.1:0-15549 GCA_004027635.1 Crocidura indochinensis
AAGCAGAGCCAGCAGGGTGTGCTGCCTGGGCTGAAATTTGCAGACACCTACCTTGAAGCAGCTGACTTTTAATTAGGCTGGGTGGGACTAAGGGGAAAGTACAGAGGTTAAGACATTTACTTGTACACTTGTTCGACCCTAGTACTGCATATTCATCAGCATCATTGGGAGATACTTCCAAGAATAGTACTAGAGTACCTTCTAGCATCACTGGGTATGCCCCAGTAGCCTCCATTCAACCTAATACAATATAACAAAATACAAAGAAAAATAGGGTTTTTGTCCAGAGTTTACTCTGCTCCATGCTGCCACCAACTGAATTATCATTTACACTTCAACAAAAGATACATGCTCTGGCAAGTATCTCTCTCTTTCTATCTCTCTCTTCTCTCTATCTATCTATTCACCTATCCATCATGTGTCTATCTTTCCACCCATCTACCAATGTATCTATGCATCCTTCCACTCACTCACCCACCCATCAATCATCTATCAATTAATCTATCTATCTACCTCTAACACAATATAAAAAAGTCAACATATATGGGAAGTTGACTACATATATACATGTATATAATTTCACTTTATTATTATTAAATTAAAACCTAGTATTTGGATTTCTTCTATCTTTTAAATAGCTTAATATTGTTGAATTTCTTGTGCATTTGATAAATTCTTGATTTATCAGAATCTCCTTCATTTCCTGACTTTGCAGTCAAGAGGAGTCATACATAATTTTATTTTCAATGATTTAAGCTCTCTGGGCCTTCTTTCCTCTGAAATTTTTTTTTGTCTGTGTGCTATTAAGAATGTTAGCAAATTTTACATGATCTCAGAAAAGTCACCATATACATGGGTATAAAGTGGTAACTCATATAAAGTCACAGTGATAATGTTGTGAGTTAATGTGTACAAGATGTGTTCAGAGTGGTCCCTGGTACGGTTTGTATTCATAGCCTCATATTTGCCTTGGAGGATCTGATCCATTGCTGCTACTTAGAAGTACCTGGGCAGTAAACAAATGCTTTACTTTGTATCTGAATCCTCTGAGTGGAACAGACAGGGAACTCAGAAATGCTCATTCTGGGCCTTCTGCTCAGTTTCTGATTTTGTAAGCCTGTAGGACACTTGGAATTTTGCACTTTTAACAAGCACCTGGGTAATTCCAAAGCAGGTTTTTTATGATCCACCACAGAGAAACATAGTTTTGCTGGAGCAATGTGGAAGCAATGTGGACTAATTTTGAGTTTAGTGGTGGAGCAAGAGTAGTGGGAAGTTAGGACATATATGCTGAGGACTGAGGGGTGTGGAGTAGTCTAACAGGCAATGAGAGCAATAGCACAAACCAAGACAAAGTTATGGATTATCTGATGTCCAATGGAACATTAATTTTTCTATACCTCTGGAGATGAAGAAAGGTGGAGTGGGCAGAGTAAAGCTGTGGGTGATGAAGTCACAGAGAAGAGTATTTTAACTGACCAAGCTTAAAGAATTATAGCAGGGACTAGTGAGTTAAAAAATTGGATAGGGCATTTGCCTTGCACTAGGCCACACTGGGGTTGATCCTAAGTGCCTACGAAGTAATTTTTGCCATGCTAGGAGTAACCTGAGCCATGCTGGATATGCCCCCCCCCCCAAACAAAAAACCAAATAGACCAACAGAACAGTGAGTAAATTAGTTAAATTATTTCTAAAATTATCTGGAAAAAAACGTGCTATTGATTAGAAGTTCAATTTTTGCAATAAGACATGGTGGTGTAAATAAAAACAGTTACTGACAGGGTAGTTGATCATGAGACAAAATTCTGCTCTGATAACCAATGGTAACACTTCTAGAAAGAAACTAGTGTTATCTGATAGTGGGGAATATTCAGATTTAAATAAATTTAAATAAGAATGTGAGCCTGCTTCTTCCTCATCTTGTGCAGATTCTCTTTCAAATAAACTAGACTTTCACCCATCTGAGACGTTTAGATATTTTGTAGATCTTAAATTTGGATTTTTTTTCGAGGAATAATTAGTATGCCTCAACTTTCTACTCCATAAAATGAAATGGGGTCTTGGGGGAATAAAAATTTTCTCTTTTCTCTCTCCTTTTTAAACTTTATTTATTGATTTTTTTTGGGGGGGGGGTCATACCCAGCAGTGCCTAGGGGTTACTTATGGCTCTGCACTCAGAAATCACTCCTGGTAGCTGGGGACCATATAGGATGCCAGGTCCCGTCTGGGTTGGCTGCATACAAGGCAAAAGCCCTACTGCTGTGCTATCTTTCTAGCCCCTCTTTTCTCTCTCTCTCTTTTTTTTTGACAGTTCAAATAAGATGATTCCAATAGCAGAGGAAGCAGGGGTTTTACATTACAGATTAAAAGAATTTCCCACAATTTATAAGAATCAGACTGTCCCTTGGCCTTGTATTTATCGAAGAGGATTTCAGATGTGAAACTGAGTGGGAAGGTTCCAGGATATTGAATCTAAACCCTCCCATTCAGATCTCGAACACTGGCAAGACGCAGGTCTAAAATCAGAAGGCGCTCTGTAAAATAAACCAAAACCAGACACACATAGAAAAAGAGAAAGAACTTTGGAAAATTCCCCGAATTACCCTCACTCCAATCCCCAGACCACCACTCGAAGTGGCAAGCTTCAATGGAAATCCCAAAATGAAAAGACCTTTGCCTTCCTCCCAAGCCTTTTTATATGAGGAAAAGTGTCATAGCTGGAAGGGGGATCATCCGGTTTCACTACCTACCAGAGAGGCTAAATTCAGAGAATTACATCTAATAAGAAACAATGTGGATGTTGATTGATGTAGAGACAAACAAATCCCGTAATCCCACACCAAGGGAGGGATTGAGAGGTATAGAGCAATTAGTGTTTTTGGGCACAGCACTGGCTCAGCATCACAATCTCCTCTCTTAAATTCCAGCATTGCTAGAGACAACGAAGCATTGCTGGACATGGCCCCAGAGACCCCTTAGCAAGATTGTGTTGGTCCAGATAATCTTGGGTGCCATAGGGCCTGAGAAGTATCTCATCCTTGGGTCTTTGATTTTAGGGCATCTTGGGGTCTTACCCCACCCCCATAAAAATAGAGATTCAATGTGAAATCTAATATATGGTAGGATGAAGTTTAAAGATGGCCCCTGGACTCTATGATATAATGGGGGAAGGAAAGTGATTCTTAATGGAAAGTTGCTAGCCACATGCGTTTGTTTTGAGGCAAGAGTAAGAAACTGAAAGCTGGAGATGGGAACCAAAATGATCTCAACACGGGGCCTGGCGGTGGCGCTGAAGGTAAGGTGCCTGCCTTACCGTGCTAGCCTTGGACAGACCGCGGTTCGATCCCCCTTGCCCCATATGGTCCCCCAGGCCAGGCCAGGGGCGACTTCTGAGCGCATAGCCAGGAGTAACCCCTGAGCGTCACTGGGTGTGGCCCAAAAACCAAAAAAAAAAAAAAAGTGATCTCAACACACAGGAGTCAGATGTCCTTCCTTTCTTTCTTGAATGTGGTCCTTCTCCTAAATGTCTGTAGGTATTACGTATCATGGGATTAGCAAGGCCTTATTTCTGCTAATTAGAAACTGTTCTAAAAGAATCAAAATAGGAGTTCCACATTCAAGCAAAATCCTCATCAGATTTCACTGCATGGATGATACTTTGCCCCACGTGGGCTGCTTCATCATTATTTCATCAGCTTTTAGCAATAACCCATGTCTGCCTGACATAAAAGCAGATAATTGGCCAGAAAAAGAATGCCTATTTCTTTGTGCTTACGGCCAGTGGATGGAATAGCTTGACGAGTTTTTATCCCTGAAGGATAGTAACTGAAGAGACTTAGGGAAAATTCGTGAAAGATCATTGAGCATCAGAATGTACATGTGAGAGTTTGGGATTGCATGAACAGGGGGCAGACCCAGTTTCTATGGGCTGCCAGATCTTTTGAAACAGTTATCTTCATCACTCATGCATATAAGAGCTTCTAAATACAAAGCAATCTATGGCCTGGACACTCCTACAAATGCACATTCTCTCTGAAGTAAATAAAAAAATAAGATTTCTTTATTTTTTTTTTTCCTGCAGTGGAGAAAGTGAGAAAGAAAGAGAGCTAAAACCAGATACACCCCCGATAGCACACAGAAAACATTCTTTTGCAGGTATAACTTCTTTTTCTTTTGACATTGTTTTTGAAGGTTGTAGAAGTCCTGGATGAATGAATATGGGTTTTTATCCCTCCAAAACAGTGGCCTGCTGTATATGGAAGGCAAGCTTCTCTTTCCTGTTTGATTGGCAGGGCTCTCTTTCTCATGCCCATTAGAGAAGAAATACTGTTCAGATTTCGACACAAGATATTTCCAGTGGAATAAACAGTGCCATTTTCATGATAAAGTGGATGTTTAAGATGAAGGGTTTGTTTAAGCCCCCTGGTGAGCGACATTCCATTTGAATTAGGAGGGACTCGGACAGGAAGCAATTTTTATCAACTTAATTTTGCTCTTTTCCAAGCCTTTCCTTGAGCACATACAGAAGCACAGTGTCTGCAGAGACATTGCTGCACACCTCAGCCTGAGCCGGAGTCAGATCAGATTAAAAGCAGCATATAGGGAACAGGGGTGTTAAGAAAACCTCTCAAGGCAAGTGTGACAAAGGGCCAGGATAGAATCAGCAGGGGGCGCTCCAAGCCAGGCCAGATACAGCCCAATTAAAACCAAACAAAAAACAAAACCAAAAAATAACCAAAGTTGTGTCATCTGCAAGTAAATCTTTAGCTCTCTCCAAATTTCTGTATCTTTTTTCAATGTGCGGTAAAACAAAACAAAATTTAAAAAGAAAAAACCAACCTCAAGAATCATCGTTGAGAAAACCAAGCTGCCCAGGGAAGCAAGAAGAAAAAATATCTTACAAATCTTTAGGGAAGTGGCAGAAGAAGCTGGCTAGCATTTGGTTCCATCTTAGATATCTCCCAGAACATCTTTCTGCACCCACGATGTGCCCTTGTCTGAATTTTTAGTGACTGGCATATCTTATAGCACCAAAGGCTTTTGTCCCTAAGACTTCTTTGCCCTGGGTAGAAGGAGCAGAACGATTCCATCATTGCCTCTTGGAACCAGGAAAGACAAGCCCGACCTTTGATTTGCAGCCTTGGACACAGACTCAGGCCTCCCATAAATTTTCCTGGGATCCTGTAACTAGTCCAATTTTTTTTTTTCAAAATACTGCCATTCCCCATAGAAACACACCAATTTAGACTCCAGTGTGTATCTGAACTCACCTAATGTTCAGAAACCACAGAAGTAAAAGAATGATAATTTAGCAATAAGAGCTTACTAAATCTTCTGACAATGAATTGATGATGAGTTCATTGGAGATACAATACTTTCTCTGTTTTCTTGTTGCCAACTGTGAAGGGCCCAGTGCAAGGGTTTCGGTGGTGACCTTCTCTTTCTGTGCTGCCTCCACTAACACACAGACCTTTCACTCCTGTTCCAAACCTCAGATGAACAGATTATGAGATAGCATCTTCCTTGGCTCTTTCCTTCTTGCCAATGACTATTAGGGAACAGCAATTTTTTCATTAAGAAAACCTCACAAAATATGGATTGGTAAACAGGTAGGTTATATAGGCATGTGCTCTTAGATTTGCAGAACAAACTTAATATCAACTTTTGTGCACTCTCCTGTGTAAATGATCCAAAGGAGGTCTAGACTGGGTAAGAAGAATAGGTCTGGGATCAGCTTTATTAGTCTCAGTGGATAAAATAAATGGTGGATGTCAAGGCCTTAGGAAATGGGAGTCCTGCTAAAGTGGAGGTATCTAATGATGGTAGATATTAATCTTTGAATGATATGCCTGCTTAATAATGCTTTCAGACATAGGGTGTGATGGCATTGAGAAGTTGAAGGCAGAAAATATGTAATAGCTTGTCCTAATTCCTTTGCAGCTATGATTTAGGATCCCATACCCAACACACAGGAGTGGACCCTGAAGGCAAATTCAGGGAAAGACCAAGGTAGTATTCGACAGACTCAAGATTTTTCTCTCTTCATTCAGGAGCTCTGGTGCTCCCCAGTTTTATTCCAGCAGGCCCATATGGTTCATTTGCTCTTAAATATTAAAATCAGCAGATATGTTCCTTGAAAGTATCTTGGAAATCTCTTCATCTTTTCAGCATCACTTTTGCATGAGGCATTTTGCTAAGCAGGGGTACTCAGGAGTGGTTACTAAAATGAGTTTTGCCTTCATTTCTTCCTCTTTACTGCAGCATTACAGCTACAGAAACAAACACCTCCTCTGCTCTCCTCACCCCAAGGGGCCCTGCATGAAGTCATTCTTTGGCTCATACTAGGTGCTGAGTCCATTTCCAGCCTTGATGACTGGGTACTCACCACCTACTTGATCTAAGCTGCTGGGAATGGGCTGTGCCACTGGGAACAGACTGAATCGCTTAGATCACAAAGCATGAATGTGTAAAAGCCCCAGAATGTAGAGTTTATGCAAAACTTTTACTTTCCCTTTAGATCCAGTTTTCTGAGGCCTTCTCCCCCCATTTTTTTTTTATTCATATGGTACAACTTTCTGTTAAGATCAGTTTTGCAAAATGACTCTGTATTGGGGAAGTACAATATATTGTTGCATGGCATCATGGAGGTACTTGGTTGGATCAGAATCATACAGAATCCTACTTACAACCACATAAGGAGACTAGCTTTATTTTGGGGTATGTGAGTAATAGTGGCAGGGTTCCAGAGCAGGTGACTATGTAAATGAATGTATTTGGGATCTCTGGTTTTCTAATGAATATTTATTTCATAGCTATGGGCCTTTGATTCTGAAGTGGAACAATAAGAGTGATTTGAGAGTCAAGTAAAACTATACAGATGGGGTCCCTAGAACTCAGAAGGCATTGGAGAATAGACTTTTATTTTATATTTATATGTTTCTTTTTTAATAAGAAAACTGTCTTCTCAATGTTCCGTTACCAAAGATCTGTTAAAAGTATACTTACTTTTAGATGAATACTGGGGATACCTGAAATCATTGGGCTAGAAATGTTTTGTTATTTATTGAAGAAATGAACAAAATTTCTTCATGCCCTAATCTCTCAATTTTTGACCTTTTCCCTCTTTTCACTGGGTATCCTTCCTCAAAAATCATCTTCAAATGATGTTTCCCCAGAATTACTTAAGTTTCTCCACTCATAACTTTATAAGGGATAATTATGTAATGTGCAAATCTTCCTACATACATTTTATCATTAACAGGCAGCAATTCCATCATGAAGAAATGAAATGTGGAGTGAAGTTTCCTAGAAATCCTGGTCGACATGTGATACATGCATCTTTATGAGGGTAATAGATGCTTTCCTTTCATTAGTGGGAATAATTGCATGAAATATATCATCTATGAAATCATCAGAAGATTAAGCTAAAATATTGATCACAGTAGCTATTGATCTAAAAGGATCATCAGGAGAGTTTATAGCCATTGTGTTATTTTCCCCAGTGCTTTTGAGTGATTTTTTTGTTATTGCTTTTTGGGCCACTTCTGGCACTGCTCAGAGATTACTCTAGGCTCTGTACTTAATAATTACTCCGGGTCTGCTAGGGTGGACCATATAAGTTGGTCCACTTATATCCCTGGTCCACTAACCAGGGATCGAACCTAGGTTTACTGCTTGCAAATTGGCACATGCCAGGCAAATGCCCTATCTGTGGTGCTATTACTAGGGCCCCATATCTATTATTTTAAGTTAGAGCAGTGAGGACTCACGAAGATACTGGTATCCTGGAAATAGAGTGGATCTGACACAAAGAAAGGAATATGAGGGGCCAGCACCATGCAGAGCTGCAGGACATGCTGCCTCCCATTGGAAGGAGAAGGTGACATGTTCCATGCCAGAAATTCCTGGTCAGCTCAGTCTGTCTGTCAGAGCCAGGCCTTCTCAGTGGCAATGGTTGGGGCCTATCTGCTTTAGATGCAATCCATTCAGAGTCATTTCTTTCTTGAACAGGAAATTCTCTCAAGTCCTGAGCACAATTACAGAGCAAGAGGGATAATCAACGTGATCCCTGTTTAACCTTGGGGCTATTTATGATTTTAAACTCTTTCATTGCTAGGAGAATAGGAGAAAAGTCTTCTGTTTCTACTCTTATATCCTCCATTATACTAATTGCAGGAAGAAGGCTTCTAAAGTCCAGCATTAAAAGCAAGAAAGAAACTCAAACCCTCACATGAAACACTAAACCAAATCTATGTAAAACTGAGTTACAGGCTTGCAGGATTGGGGCCTTTATTTGATGCTGTCAGCTGCACCGTCGTGGGTTCACTGTTCTGAAAGTATATATATTGTTCCCCTGAAGCAGTAATACCGTGTCTGTAGTTTTATTTGGTGACTATGCTGTGCTTAAATAGAATTGTGTGTGAGTGTTATAAATTGGCTTTTATATTTTATATAAATTTGTGTTAGGAAACTTTAGTTAAAACCAAACCAAACCAAACCAAAACACAAACAAAACAAAACACTTACAGAAATGCAGGAAAATATCTCTTTCTCAGAGCCTAGATTGTAGAAATAATTTTGGTCGTTTTTTTAATTGGGAAAAAGCAATGCCAGAGGACTCAGTAATAGGGTGGGCACAAGAGTGAAAAGCACATTGGGATTAACTGGTTCTATGAATTTGATAAGATTATTTCCAAAGTCATGTACCTTCTGGTTAAGAGTTCTAAATTTTTTTTTCACCAGGATGATGAAACACAATGGATATGTGTGTGTGTTGTGTGTGTGCATATCGCACATATATGTGTTTACTCAGTAATCCATCTTCTGTATCTGAGAACATCTCACAAGGTATAGTGCAGTAATTTTAAATGTTTCTTGCTTTTTAAATTTCACTTTGAAAATAAAATCACACATATAGCTAAAAGTGGATTTAAGTACACATCTAAGAGATAAATGGCCAGATGATAATTTATAGTTGTCCAAGTGTAGAGACATAAAGGTTGAGTTGAAAGGAGACAGACAGTATGGTAAGAAACTTGTATTACACATTTCTTTCCACCTTACCCAATTTTTCTAGGGTGCATTGAGCTTAATCATTCACTAATGTTCATGTTTGAGACCCAAGAAAGAAACAAAAAAGTCACCTGTAACTGTAACTTTTCCTATTGCCTCCCCAAAGGATTAAAAACTGAAGACAAAGAGACTGTTTTCACATTGTAAATTTTTTTTCTACTAGGAACAGCCTTTGGATTTCCAGAACTTGCCACTTCTATTTTGTCGCTCTGTCATCTTATTTTTCAAGTTCATCTGGAAAACTGTGTCTTCCAGTCATATGCTCTTAGATTAATTAATGTAGCTTAACTTCAAAGAATCTTGGAAATGTAAAGGAATACATGGGAATTAGTGAGACTCAAGAGTCAATGACATATTTGAAAGTGTATTTGATAGCCACCTCTTTTAAAATACTGATAAATAAAGACTCTAATCTTTCACTGTAGAAAATGAGTGCAATGGGACTGCAGAGTTAATACAGTGGCTAGGGTGTTTGCTGTGCACATGGTTGATCTGAATTAGATCTATAGCCCCCCACCCCAGGGTATCCTGAGCCAGTGTTGAGTATGGCTGCCAAACAAACAAACAAATAACATTAAAGAAAATGAAGACAATGTAAAGGAAGGCTTCTCTCCTTGATTGTGAGTAAAGTAATTGATGATCCCCCTTGTTTATACCTATGCATAGAAAAGACAATTACTGAAGTGATGACATCATAGGGGAGGTGATGCTGGGGTGGGAATAACTCACATTGGCATTTACTGGATCAATAGATCTGGAATCTTTCCATAAGCCAAATGCTAAAGAAAGTTATTCTGAAGTCACTTTTCAGTTCCCCATTCAAGAAGGTAGGGCACAGAAGAAATGAGGAGTCTATGGTATGCTTTGCTGGGCCAGGAACCTGGAGGAACGGGAGGATATGTAACTCATGATAATCCCCAGTCCCCCAATTTAGAAAATGTGCCATACAAATGGCCTTATTGGATGCTCTAAACATCGCACTATTCCAGTATCTCCAATAAAAGAGCCACACTGAACGTTGTATTTCTTAGAGAATATAGTTCTGCTTAGCAACAGAAATGTGTGAGAAAGAAATCAAGAAAAAAACAGAAACATGACTACAAGAAAGTAGTGGGTATTTCTTTCTCACCCTTTTGCTCGCCAATGTTCAGCAGTAGCAATATAAAAACTTAGAGAGGAGAAGTTAGGCTAATTCCAGAGCACTCTTCTTTTTTTTCTCTAAGGAGAGAGACTTGGGAGAAATAAAAAAATGGATTAGCATAGTTTTAAATTTGAAAAGCAACTGTATGCCCAAAAATGAAAGCAAAAGAAAAAAAAGTTGAATCTTCTGAAGGCATTTCTTGTGGAGGCAGAAAGAGTCTCAACACAATCAAATTAAATATGGTGAAAGGAGGATAACAATTAGTTTGGAATTGACACCTCCATTGGGATGAGGTTTCACATGAGGTTGGGTATCTATAAACAAGTTACAGCATCAAGAGCCCACAAATTGAAATCAAGAGGCTGCCTATATTTCTGACTGGTGAGACCAGAGGGCATAGGGTAGAGGGCATTAGTGTTTTGACACCTTTAAATATTTATTTTATTTTATTGAAACCATTGTGATCTACAAAATTCTTCATAGTTGAATTTCAGATATACCATGAATCAGGGCCATTACCACCACCAGTGTAGACCTTCCTTCTCTGATGTTCCCAGAGTACATCTATGCTACCACCTTTTGCACCTTGGCTTGCTAGTATAACAAGTCTATTTAAGTTTAGGTTGTTAAAGTTTAGGTCTCTTGATTCTGTTGTTGTTGACTTTGGCTTGGACATTTAGTTCAGTCCTTTTTGTCTCTACCAATGCACCCAAGATCCCTTGGTCCCTGGACCCCATGCTTTCTTTCTTTTTTAAAAATTATCCTTAATTTTATAGAAAAATGCAGTAATCTGTGTCCTACAGTTCTATGAAAAAGGCATGAACCTCTATGTAAAAGATAAAAAAGAGATAAAAATTAAAAAGCAAACAAAAATGGGTGAAAATTATTTACATAGGCACAACAAAAGTTGGGGAAAATAGAAACACAAAACCTTTGTACTAAAAACAGAAAGACCCTGCTTATGAAACATCATGCCATACGACCAACTACAAGCTCCTGGCATTCTAAGTTGTCTAACACCAAAGTCTTCTTCATGGTTCCAGGAAAAGTTCTCCTCAATCATGGTTATTGCAGTCAGGCTTCTATAATTAGAGGTCTTGAGTTTTTGCATACAGCCTACGTCGAAGTCAGGTGTCATGGAGCATCTTCTGGTTTCATCTCACTGTTAGGTGGCGATACAGGGAAACCTGCCCTGAAAGCAAGTTGAAAAGCTGTTTGTTCATTGTCAGGGTGTCATACGAACCTACTCTGAAGCAAGTCAGTGCCAGAGCAGCATTAAGGCATTCCCTGGTAGAAATTTAATTCTGGTGCTGGTACCAGTTCCAAAGTTGGGACCCAAGATTTGGGGGTTAATGGCTGATGTCCCATCAACTGAATCCTCAGTGAAGTTACTGTGACAAATGATCAGGGAGAAAGGACCCCCCTGCAATATAAAATTTATGTGTTCCTATATATATATATATGTATATATATACATATATATATATAAGATCAGAACTTCTTTCTATACATAAGAAGACACCTTTGGAGTAACATTAAAAATAAGATCCCATTCTTATTTAAATTTGGACTACTTTATCACTTAGTTACCCAAGAAAGATGATTATCACTGAGATAATCCCCTTTTCATGCTGATCCTCTGTAGTTTTGAGATGACCTGAGAGCTAATGACTGTAGTTTACTGTAGTTGCTTTCCAGATAGTTTACATCCCAGAGTATGTAATGCTCAGGGCCCTCATCACCATGACCAAAGAATAAAGAGTTTAGAGTGTGCCCACAAATATGTCTTTGCCTCCAGGATCCTTTTGTATGCTTGCTCTCCAATTTGAATCAGAGTTTATCACATTACCCAAACTCCAAATGTCAATGCCATTCTGGGAAGTGATAGAAAATAGAGTGGATTGTCAATTTGCTGAAACCTAGTTGGGATTGGAAGATAGTTTGTTGGTTGAAGGAAGTCAGAGAAGAAAGACAAATAATGGTCTCACTTAACTGTGGAATATAGAGTAACTGGAAGAGGAAAGGTCATGTAGTAAGGAAGGAATCCCTATATCACTCTTGACTCAAGAGCTTAGGGATAAGGATAGAGAAGGAAAGAAGTTAAAGAAGAAAGAAGAAAGATGAGAAAGGGAAGTATTGGGGGTACTGGAATCAGGGGTCAGTTATATTGGTGATGTGGGAAGGGGATGCAGCTATATACCCAATACACAGACTCAACAACACTGAAAACATGAAATCTAAACTGTGACTACCTGTTTTTTATGTGCCTGGCAAGGTGGTAGGCAGGGGGTAAAGTAAGAGGATGTGGGATGACAGAATATGGGAGCATTGGTGTGAGGAATTGACATTGGAAGTGGGATTGTTGTTAAAATATTATATGCCTAAAGTTCAACTATCAATAACTTTGTAAAGCACTGTTCTTTAGTAAATAAAAATTAAAGAAAGTAAAAAATGTGTTTAGTGTAGTTGGTGATGGTTTTCTGAGTTTTCAAAATTGTTTCAGTTAGCCAAGGGAATGCTATTAATTAAAGAAGGGAACTTGAGAGAACATCTTTTCCCCCAAGCTCTCTATTCATTTAAAAAAAATAACACCTCCTTTATAATACTGCTTGCTTGAAACTTATAAAATGTTGTAATTGCTGTGTTAGTGAAATAAAAAAAAAACATATAAATATCAATACAATCAGATCGCTTATTATTATGAGGATTAATAACCCTTGAGAATCATAAGTGATGCCTTCTTGTTAAAGATCACATTACTTTAATTTTATATCTGGGCTCAGAGTCTAAGAGTCCTTTAAGTCTGTGAATCTATGTCTTCTTAGGCTTCTGGTTTTGTTTCCCCATATAACTTACAGTGAAAAAAAGCAGAAACTTTTGAGGTAGTTTACTTAAAAGTTTATTTAAAAACATAGTATTTCCCTAGGGGGCCAGAAGCTCACCACGGTGCTCAGTCTGCCAGCATAGGCCCAATGATTTGGTGTTTGGATCAAAAGATGTGAGATTACCAGTGTTCAATGAGGGTATGAAGTACCTGGGATCAAATTCATAATCCAAGGTCTGCCTGGTATAGATTCTACTTCTTGAGTTGCTTTCCCAGTTCAAAACTTTTTGCTCTTTTTATTTTTAATTTATTTTAATTTTTTAGGGTTAGGGTTGTTAGGTTTTTTTTTTCTTCTTTTACTCTTTTTTTACGCTTTTTTATTTTTGGCCACACTTGTCAGTGCTTAGGGATTGATTACTTCTGGCTCTATGCCCAGGAATAATTCCTAGCAGAAGTGGGGACTTTATGGGATGTTGAGGATCAAACCCAGGTTGGCAGCATGCATAACACCCTACAGTTGAGCTATTGTTATGGCCCCAAATTTCTACTCTTTTTGACTTGCAGCTGGAATTCTTCCTTTTTGTGTAAAAGTCAGAAAATGAATTCAAGCGCAGAGTGCAGCCCTAATTTCCAGTCTTACATCGAAGATCTTTCCATCAAATCCACCATCCAGTGGGAAGTCTTAGTGAATCAACCAGTTCTTGCTCCTTTCATTTTTGGTGAACCCATAAAACTGTTCTTGACCTTCTCACACTTTATATCTGGTGCCTCAAACAATGTCCTTTAAATGAAGGGAGCACATTCTTGGATAAATTCAGACACCTGCTGTTTGGGTCAATATGTTGAACAAAATAAACATTTGATCAGAGCAAGTTCCAGATCTGAAAATTACTGAAGTCAGGCTAGGTCCATAGAATATTCCCCAAGCTTTCAGGAATGCAGGAAGAGCTGGGCCCTGCAGGAGAGATGTAGAGAGAAGTAACAGGGAAACTGGATGAGATCATTGCTTAATGGAAATATGATTTGGCCCAAGGACCAGAGCTGTGTTCCCTAGACAGATGTAAGAACTGAACATGCAGGTAATTGTGGTTCACTTTGAGAATGATAAACCTGACTGGAGTCCCTATTAAATTTTATTTTTAGCACATACTATTTATACGTGTTGGGAAAGTTATGGGGATTGCTGTATATATGGTACATGGGTTAAAAAGTATTATAATAAATATTATTGCCAGTAAAAGGAAGAAGGTGGAACTGAAATTTATGATATCCCTTCTATTTGCCAAATAGTGTGTAAACATGATTTCATTTGCTCTTCTTGACTATCCTTTTAGATACTGTATCATTACTGTCTTATAGAGGAAATACCTGCAATTCAGTGGAGTTTAGCAAATTATAAAAGTTGATAGAATAAAGACATAAGAAAACCCAAATACGAATCTCAAGATGACGGTAAAACCTAGGCTTTCTATCAGAGCCTATGTGCGAAGAATGAGTTCATGATACTTGTCATCATTGTTACCGCTGATCATACTGTATTTTACAACTTCACTTATGTCTTCACAAGAATCCTGCACATCAATTTTATTTTCCTTAGTATAAAAAAAAAGAGCAGTTAAAGAATGAAACTGATATTTCAACTCATATCCCAGATTTTCTCTCTCCAAATCCCATCTTGATCCAAGACCGATGTAGGTGAATCCCAGCATCCCATATGGTCCCTATTGCCTGCCAGGAGCGATTTCTGAGCACAGAGCTAGAAGTAATCCTTGACCGCCACTGTATGGCTCAAAAACCAAAAAAAACTTTTTTTTTTGTTATCGTTGGGTTTTGAGCCACGCTCAGTAGTGCTTGGGGCTTCTGGTTCTGATCAGAGTAACTACTGGTGGTGCTCAAGAAAACATACGTGGTGCTGGGGCTTGAATTGGCGTTGTTTGTGTGCAGAGCAAGCACCTAATTTCTGTGGTTTGGGGGAAATGCTTGGAGTCAGCTAGATGCAAGGCTAGCATCTAACTGACACTATTTCTTCAGCCTCACCCATAGTTTTTTGTTTTTATTTTATTTTGCTTTGCTTTGTTCTGTCTTATTTTATTTTTACATAAATAAGCAGTACGCTTTGGAGGTCATTCTTATTATACTGGTGGTTGTATATGGGAAAGATTTAAGGATAACAAGGTCAAGAAAGTAGGTGAGGCTGTGGATAAAGTACTGGGAATAAGAGAAGCTGACGACTGAAATAAGAAATGGTGAATAGAGAAGGAGGTAGGGTTTAAATATAGTTCACCACTGCTGGTGGGAATGGCATGTAGTTCAACCTTTATGGAAAGCGATATGGAGATTCCTCCAGAAACTGGAAATCGAGCTCCCATACGATCCAGCTATACCACTCCTAGGAATATACCCTAGGAACACAAAAATGCCATAAAAAACCCCTTCCTTACACCTGTATACATTGCAGCACTATTTACCATAGCAAGACTCTGGAAACAACCAAGATGCCCTTCAACAGACG
>PVKC010028124.1:0-15538 GCA_004027635.1 Crocidura indochinensis
TTTTTTTTTTTAGACCTAGCAAGCCTCGCCCTTGTGCAGCCAGCCGGTTGGGTTCCTTCGGTGGAAGAGAAGGCTTGAGAAGTGAGGGGCAGGTGGGCAGGTGTGCGCCGGGGTTTCGGGGAGACGTGCGCCGGCGAGCATGCACGCGTGGGGGGCTGGAACAGTGCGTGAACGGGGGTCTCAGCTGAGGGTGTCTGTCATTGTGGGGTCTGGGACATTTTTCCCCATCGTTTTTTTTTTTTTTTATTTTTGCAGCCTGCTGGTGCCTAGGTTTTCTTTGTGCAAGGTTTTTTATTTGTTTATTTCTTTTCTTTTCTTAATTTGTTTCTTTTCTTTTGCGGGTGTCCAGCGAAAGGCTGCGAATGTCACATTGTCATTGTGCGAGATGTTGATGGGAGAGGAGAGAGAATGGGTACAAAAAGAAGGGTGTGGGGGAAAGAACGTGGTAGAAATATAGTGTCCTTTGCAAAGAAAGACGTTGAGGGCTTGTCCTCCTACCAACCCTCCTGTCTCCCCCCCCCCCCAGTGTCCCATCTTCCCATCTTCTGCGTTGTCACCAGCCTCTCTTGTTCTCTCTTCTTTGGGATCCCGCACACCCCAATGCTCCAAAGCGGGGCCTTCTTTGTATTTTCCCTCTGGGGGAGAGAGCTGGGGGTTCCCAACTGGGGTGGAGGCTGTGCTGTCTGTCACCGAACTGGTTGGTTGGTTTCTTAACCACCTCTCATCCTTCCCCTGGGAAAGCTATGATAGTGAGTCCAAAGCTGGCTTGTCTTGCGGGGTCCCGGCTCTGGAGATTGGGGGGACCCAACCTTAATCTCACTGCCTGTTTCTACCACTCCTCTCTCTGCTTCCCACGTAGATCCCCCGGCTCCTAAAGCTGGCCCCGGCCTCGCCGCGTCATTGATGGGCAACCAACTGGACCGCATCACGCACCTTAACTACAGTGAGCTGCCCACTGGGGACCCGTCGGGGATCGAAAAAGACGAGCTGCGGGTCGGGGTCGCCTATTTCTTCTCGGATGAGGAGGAGGACCTGGACGAACGCGGCCCAGCGGACAAGTTTGGTGTCAAGGGTCCTCCGAGTTGCTCCCCTTGTCCGGAGAGCCCAGGCCGACGCCACCACCACCACCACCACCACCACCATCACCATCACCACCTGCTGCACCAACTGGTGCTCAACGAACCCCAGTTTTCCGCTTTCCGGGGCCAGGAATGCATCTTCTCCAAAGTGAGCGGAGGCCCCCTGGGTGCCGACCTGAGCGTCTACGCGGTCACTGCGCTGCCGGCGCTCTGCGAGCCCGGGGATCTGCTGGAGCTGCTGTGGCTGCAACCCGCTACCTCGGAGCCCCCCGCACCTGCCCCCCATTGGGCCGTCTATGTGGGCGGGGGGCAGATCATCCACCTGCACCAAGGCGAGATCCGCCAGGACAGCCTGTACGAGGCGGGCGCGGCCAACGTGGGCCGGGTGGTGAATAGCTGGTACCGTTATCGCCCGCTGGTGGCCGAGTTGGTGGTACAGAACGCCTGCGGCCACCTGGGTCTCAAGAGCGAGGAGATCTGCTGGACGAACTCGGAAAGCTTCGCCGCCTGGTGCCGCTTTGGCAAGCGGGAGTTCAAGGCCGGTGGGGAGGTGCCGGCTGGCACGCAGCCCCCCCAGCAGCAGTACTATCTCAAGGTGCACCTGGGCGAGAACAAGGTGCATACCGCCCGCTTCCATAGCCTGGAAGATCTCATCCGCGAGAAGCGCCGCATCGACGCCAGTGGCCGGCTGCGAGTGCTCCAGGAGCTCACAGAGCTGGACCTCGTGGATGACAAGGAATAGCTAGCTGGCAAGGCGGGGTTGAGGGTTCAGGGAGGCCCCTCCGGGTCTCCCCTAGAGGCTCACCCCTCTGTTTGCTCTCCATTCCCAAGACCCCGGGCTCCCCAGACTGGCCAGAGATTCATGACCCTAGATACCTACCACTTACTCCCAGGTCCCTTGAGTGGGGTTCAGTTCTGCTGAGATCAGCGGCTGGTTGCACAGATTGCATCCCCTCTTTCCCATCCTGGCAGTCCCATGGCCAAGTCGCAGGAAGTCTCAGGAACTGGTCCCAGAGCAGGGAAAAGCCCTCTGCTTTGCACCCCTTCAAGGTGATGTTGGGAGCACCTCCCCGTGTGCTTTCTCCCTCCCCGGAGTTGCTAAGGGGCTGAGAGGGAAAGAGACCTGACGACACTGCACCCCGGTGGAGGGATCAGGGACTTGGCTTGGTTCTAGAGTGCTTGGTAGGTATTGATCCTTGGTTAAGGAAATCTTTCTTGTCACTTAGAATGAGCAGTCACAGGGGTGCACCTGGATCTTGTCGTGGCAACACTCAACACCTGTATGGCTGTGTCCCCAGATCACAGGATTTCCAAGAAATGGAGCGTGTCCCCGCTACACTTGTGAAATAAATTCCCTAGCCAGCGCAAGGGGGGACTCCCAGTCCCCCAGAGGCTGCCTGGGACACTTGCAGCCTCAAAGCCCCAGGGCGCCTGGCAATGAATCTCAGCTCTTCTCTTGGCTCTGCTGGAGAAAGAGCTTTTGCTTCCAGTTCTTCCTTTCCACGGAGGGAAGGAACGCTGGCCCCGCACCCACCCTCACCCCCATTCGCCTGGGAGCCTCCCACGCTGGCAGAAGGGAAGCCTTTAGTCCCTGGGAGGAAAATGACGCAGTTAATTTGGTGAGGAAAACCTCCCGGTCTCCCACTTCGCCCCAAAGGAGAAAGTTCAGCCCTTTGGGTTTTTAAATGAGGGGATAAGGGGGCATATTCATATCCCTTGAATATTCCCACCTTGGGCTGCATTCCCTAAAGTCAACTGGTTAGAGGTTCAGGGAGAAGGAAAGGGAAGAAGATATGGCAACATTTCAGAAACCAGCATTATTATTACACCATAGCCAGTATATTTGGTTTGGCTTTTTCCTAACATTGTAAAACCATAGCAGGCGGGGAAGTGGAAAGAAAAGTTTTGAACACAAGAGAGCCCTTTTCCAACTATGTCAACAAAGCCTATGTGTTGATGTTTTTAATGACCATTTTGGCAACATGCTAATAAAATTTCAAATTGAAATTTTTATTTTCATGGCTTTACTCCATGATAGTTTAAATACTGGGGGTCATGAAGAGTGGATTTAGCTAAGAGCTTAGCTAACAATGCCTTTTCACTCTATTTTTTTTTCTCAAGTCTTAGGAGAATTCTGTTTTTGTATGTGTAGTTTCTGCTCTTTTCTTTCTTCCCATTTTCTTTTCTATTATGCTTTACACAGCAGCCCTAGTAATAGTGGAATTGTTAATCACTGTGTGTATTGTACTGAATTTCTGTCAGGTAAGGGGTTTAATGTTTTGTGGGAATTGCAAAGAGGTTTCATGATGTTTCCTTTTTCCTGTGTTATATGCAATTACCATAGGGCCATTGCATTTCCATTTTTTTTATTTTCAGTCCCCCTGATCTCCTTACAAACGAGTCTCGAGTTAGTCGCTTTTTTCCTTCTCTTTTGTCTTGTCACAGTACATTCCTGAAAACTGGAAAGGACATGTGCAATCAGGATAAATGCGATTTTCAAACATGTAAGGCTGTTTGAAACTCCATTCTCTGGTAAGGATTGACAAACTTCCCTCTTGCTGCTGCCGCCCCAGCCTGATTGTTTCCTGGTTCCTCGGTTAGATCTTTCCCTCTGAAGGGAATTTGTCCACTAATGGTGTTTACCTAATTGTTATAAACAATTGCGTATTGACCATTGTGTTTTAGCTGGACATCAGATATTATGGCCAAAGTCAATTTCTTGGCATTTCAAAAAATAATGCAATAAACACTAGTCGAGGTTAGCTGAGACTGGAAATGCCTTTTCCATGGTAAATGATTCATTTCTGTTTTTCAGTTTCCATCCTGGATTCACTCCCTAATCTTGAATCAAAAGGTCAGATCAATGAAATATAAACTACTAGAGTATTTTTCTTAAGCCTATCGAGTGATTTATTTTTAAAAAAATGTTTAAATGCATATGCGTTTCTTTAAGCACATAACAGAACTTTTGTAATAACTAACTTAACCTTTGCATGCCTGGAAACTAAAAGTCATTTGTTTCCCTGACTTATTCCTCTTTCAAATAACAGATGTCAGTTCATATGCCAAAATCCTTTATTGTATCTCCACACTCTACATTCTCTACTGTGTCTACTACTGTATCTTGACTCTGCTGTATTAAACACCATCCTAAGCACTTGTTCCAGTATGACTCCTTGCCATTTTATGTCCACCTGTCTCTCAGAGGGTGGGATTTCAGCCACAGAAATGAATTGTTCCCTACAGCACTTATATTACACTTGTTCCTCTTATGACACATAATATGATTTTCTCTCACTAAAAGGGTTGTTATATTAGAGGAATGACTTAGACTTATGATTGCTAAAGTTAGACTACAAAGATCAGAGTTTGAGAAGTTTGGAGGATAACGTAGCCCTCATGGCTATATTAGTCTATTATGAATTAGATTGATGACATTACTCGTATCAAGTTTCAGTAAAACTGGTTAAAATAGCGCATTGAAAATATTTCTAAGATTTTTCACTCTTATCAAGTAATGATGTGTTTTAGAATTATTGATGATGATCAGAGCAAATGGCAGAGCAATTCTAATCGGAGTGTTATAGAGTGGTTATTATCAATATATTACTTGGTAGCTTTATCCCCCAAGCCAGAAGTTTTGTATGGCTTTATTAACGAGGTAAGAAATCAAAAAGGTGAAAATTCACTTTGAGAATCGCATGGATACACTTGAGTTTTACATTAATGATCATAATATCACTGGAACATATTAGAGTTCTAGAAATTAAGCCATAAACTCCTTGACATTTTTAAGAGGTCAAGTACTTGGTTGTGAGATAAGTTTATTTTAATTTTTATGGTGCTAAGTGTGGTTTAGCTGGAGGTTTGTTCTGTCACTATTTCAGCAAAGAGAAGAATTGGTTCTTCTGACTCCATTCTGGGTTCACTTTGAAGAATTGATGCTGAAAATTTAGCTATTAAGAAAAAAATTTCATAGATGAAGCTTTGTACTAGAGTGGTGCTTTGCTACACTCTTGTTATATAAATAGTGTGGAAGGGGTGGTGAGTAGTTGAGGATATTTTAAACAAAGCCAGTCAGAAATCCCATTATTTCCCAAATAAAGTTCTTTATTTTAAAACATCCTGCTTTTATTAAGTGATATACCAAAATTTTTAAGTAAGTGGATACAAAATCATGAAATTTTGGGTTGAAGCAAAAGTACAGGTAAGTGTTTGCCTTACTGGGTTTAACCCCTGGCACCCTGAGACTACCAGAAATGATCCTTGAGCTCAGAGCCAGGAAGGGGTAAGCTTTGACACAGTTGAGTGTGAACCAAAAAAACACAATTTTTATTTTATCATTTTGTCATGTTTCTATGATGAACATGTTTGTTTGAATAATGGTTTTATTTTTGAAAAGCATGGTAATGATATTTGCAAAATAATGACTTCCCTGGTAATTAGTATTACCTAATTGATTTTTTATGCCTTCTTTTAACTTCCCAAGATTTCACTGTCTTAGTCATCTGAACTGGATGGAATAGGATCAAACTTCAGTGAAATTACTACTAGTCATGTAAAAATTATAAAACAATCAAATTCCCTTTTATCCAATACAAATCTTCAAAGATTTCTGCTTCCCCCCCCCTTTTTTTTACAAATGTAGAGAACCTAGTTACAGTTTGTTTTTCAGAGATGGTTTGCCATATCAAAGAATTACAATGAAAAGTAAGTGCAGATTTTCTAAAATAAAGAAATATATTTAGAAAATAGCTAGAAGCAACATATTTTGTGTGCTAATTCCCAGCTATTAGAAAAAGACATGATATATATGTACAGATTACATATGCACACTTATGTACATATTACATGTCATATATGTATACAATAATGCCTATACATTTCTTCTTGTAACTAGTAATTGTGATTTCACACATGCATATATATGTGTGTGTGTCTACATTAGTACACATACAAGCTAGCAACAAAATGGAGAGCCACAAAAACAGAACAAAAAGATCTATGATTATAATAACCAATGAGTGACTAAAATAGCCAGCCAGCAATGCCTAAAACCAAGCATAAACAAAAAAGAAAATTTGGAAGCCGAAGTTAGTTTTAGTCTCAATTTTAGACAAAACTGTTCTCTTCTTTTGCTACAAAGAAAATTTAAACAAAGCTGTATAAATTAGGATGTAAATGAAAAATAAGATTCTAGATAAAATGGGAAGTTTGGGGGATGGCAGGATGAATTAATAAGATTTTCAACAGACAATACCTGTTCTCAATTTAATCTGGAGACTATAAAACAAAGATCACATTTTCAAAGATTTAACAGGTGATAAGAGCTCTTTACTATCACAACTCTATGTTGTAAGTTTACTTCCTTTGAACTTTCACTGAGTGAATGTTAAATATTTGAATACGTCAAAGAGGGTGAACTGTATTCAACTCTTTTTATCAATGAGGATGAGTTTTTTCAATTATTGTCATTCACTGGCAGAATTCATAATGAGTGTACTGTGAATTTTCATCAAGCTCTGGTGACTTATATCTCAAGGCACAGAGTAGGTAATCTATAGGAGACAATGGTATCTTATCTACTTGTGGTAGTCTGTAATACTTGATCACCAATAAAAAAAATCTTATCTATAATTGACACCAATTTTTTCTAACTAAAATTAAAAAGGTTTCTTGCCTCAGAAAGCTCACAGAAACATAAATTACAAGATTTAAAGTTGATTTTATTTCAGTCATATTCTGAATTATAGAAAAATCCAAAACGCCATCAAAGAATCCAAAGAGAAAATACTGCCTTGTCATTTGGTCAGAAAAATAAATGATTTGAAACATAACATTTTTTTATAATTTCTCTTCACCTACTTCAAGGACAAAACTCTTTCATCAAGTAACAAGGTTAGTTCTACAGTAAGAAATAATTTTGGGGACATTGGGACCACACATGGCAGCGCTTAGGGGTTACTTCTGACTCTGTGGATGGAAATTGCTCTTGACAGGCTCAGGGGACCATTTGAGATGTCAGGGATCAAACTCAAGTCCTTCTCAGGTTGACTCTATGCAAGGCAAATGCCATACTACTGTGCTATTACTCTGGCCCAGGAAGAAATTTAATCTTGCTAAATAGTAAAGTTGGCACTATTTAAGCTCTTGTGAAAATTATACAAGAAAATGAGGACTAAAGTTATTAGAATCTATGCTTAATTATCTTGGAAAATCATATTACATAGTGTCCATCCATCCATCCTTCCTTTTCTATTTACATCCAAGTCTTCTGCATGCATG
The DNA here is from genome assembly GCA_004027635.1 of Crocidura indochinensis. Lineage (NCBI taxonomy): Eukaryota > Metazoa > Chordata > Mammalia > Eulipotyphla > Soricidae > Crocidura > Crocidura indochinensis. The sequence goes on from PVKC010028124.1 coordinate 7,365, forward strand.
GCATGTACTTCGTTGTTAAGCTGCATTCCCAGTCCTCAGAAGTATTTTGTAAATAAACATTATTTATTAATATAATAGCTAAATCATTGTTATGCCCAGTGGTTTTTATAATACAATCATATTAACATGAGTTCAGAATTTAATCTTGCCCAATCTCAAGGGAAGATACTGCAAAATATTGTGTGAATATAAATAGCAAATGTCCCAAACTTCAAGCACAAACAAATACTTTATAATTTGATCTGAGATCCAAAAAAATTGAAAAAGATCATATAATGTTACTGCTCCTTAGAGAATTCTTTCTATTAGTTTGTATTTTACTCAAGACATAATGGGGAACTTGAGAGTTCCTTTATTATAAGCATTCTGATATTTGCTTTAAATTCTAAATTCAGTAATTTTTCCTCCAACATTCTGTAATGTACCGATTCTTCACTCAGTACTAAGCTTATTATTTTCAGATCTGAAAATACTACACTGACAATATTTTGTAGCACACTTCTCCTAGTTCTCAATAATATTTTCTTTATTTCATATTTATTCTTTTTAGTAAAAGTGTGTCTCTAGGATCCAAGACAGAGGGAGGCAAGGTTCAAAACAGAATTGCCCAATTTACTAAATAGATACACATATTTTTCAATTATATTTGAAATCATATGAACATCATTTAAGTATAAGTCTACACCACACTGTATTTAGTTGGGATAGACTACTAAAATATTATTAAACTAAAATTTAAATATGAACCACAGATCTAATAATACCTGGAAATCCTGCTCACAAACAATACATTAGCTTCATGGAGCTAGAAAAATATTACCATCTGGAAGAAGTTAGAGATCTCTATTTTGGGTAGGGAGGGTGAATAAGATTTGCTTTTTGCTTGTGACATGAACATTTGTTCACTTCGTCCAATTGTCTAATGAATCCAAATTCAGACCCAGGCCCCAGGATGAAGACAGTCAAAGGGAAATTTCAGTGGGTTTCAGAGGTCCCCTGGTCACTAAGAGAATTGCTGTGTAGATGTGTGGATGAGGGATTATGTATTTTATTTGCCTTTATTCATACATTTTTATGAACATTTTGTCCCTTAGTATGATACTTTTCCAGATATTATCAGAAATACTCCATTCCATATTTACATATCCCAATCTGGTCTCTCAATTCACATCTGACTATGCTAGAACTTCTTTACCTTTTGCTATCCCTCTAGCTGCTCAATTCAAATATACCATGGTGATCTTTCTGAATACAGACATACAGCTCAAAAATAAATCAAGCCAAACTCCTGATAGGACAGTTAAGTATTCCTGATGATGTGATTCCTCTCTATACCCCAGTGCACTTCTTAGACTTCCAGGTAGTAATCCACTTGAACATTTATTTTTCAGTCATGTTTTCATGAGATTCTATTTTGTTCCCATTTTCAGATTGTCATTTTTCATCCTTGTCTTGAAAAATGAATTTTTCTCTTTGTCTTTATGTCCTAGCACTAAACTACTTGCATGGCTTTTAGTAATTTTCTTCTGTGTATTTCCCTTGACTTTGCTTGTACTTTCCCAGACTCTGCTCTTTGCTATAAATATAGATATTCTGTTGTCCCTAGATTGAACTCTGTTAGGGAAGATCCTTTGACTTGCTCATTTTTGCAGCTGCAACACCAAGAACTTGTGATAGTTACTCAATTAGAATCTATTGAATGGATAGAAGAAGCGGGGAAGAGAGAATTGGATTCTCTTTAAAAGGAAGGGAAAATATGTCCTATGATCTCAGTATGAGTCAGACCCTGGTAGGAAGAGGCTGAAAGTTGGTTTTATTGAATTTATATGTAATTCTCCCTCATAAGCAGATAATAAAAATATACATATTTAGAAAATTAGTTGAAATTATGGTAATATGCATTGCATCGAGTTATGCTGCAAGTGATGAGAGATTAAATATGTAGTTTCAAAGGTTTTTCTGCCCTCATGTATTTCTTCATAAATGAACTGTAAGAATTTCATTATAATGGGAATCATAGATTTTATTTTTTTTTTGGACATTTAATTTCCACTTGGGTTAGAAAGCTTTGAGAATTACAAATTTAGAACTCAGAGGACCCACTTACATCAACTAAGATTCACTTGTATCAGTAGAGGGTTTACATATATCAATTAAAGATAAGACATTTTTCTCTTTTTTTCGGGGGGGGGGGTCACACCTGGCAGTGCTCAGGAGTTACTCCTGGCTCCATGCTCAGAAATTGCTCCTGGCAGGCACAGGGACCATATGGGGCACCGGGATTCGAACCGATGACCTTTTGCATGAAAGGCAAATGCCTTACCTCCATGCTATCTCCCGGGCCCCAAGATAAGACATTTTTCATGTGAGCCACTTTATAAATAAACTCAACATGGCCAGAAATGTTCAGTTAGAGCATAATTAATCTACTGAAAATCTGAATCAAAATCAATGTCTTGAAAGAAAAAAAATCTCCCCCAGTCTTACTAAAAAGCAAATAGTCATCTTTCACATAAAGGAAGAAAGAATCACTTTGCCTCACAACCATTGAAAGGGAAGAAGAAATTTACCTCCATCTGGTGAGTGGCATTTCAACCTTTGGCTGGTTGATGAGGTAGAATAATTTAAATTATTTGAAATGCAATTGAGCACAAAAATATTGAGCACTAAAAATAGCAACTAGATTAATGCATTATAAAATATATATGTCTTTATATTTAATATTTTCCCTGGAACTCTGAGAAGAAATACCAAATGCTTTGCCAGGAAGTTAATATTCTTCAGCACCTCTAGACATTTAATATAGTTAATTTAGTTTTGGTCATGCTTATGGTTGTCTATATTTAGGAAAAGCTATTTTGATTTGGGATTTTTAAAGCATAATATCTTGCCGAGAAAATATAATGGAGTACTTTTGAAATAAATATTGTTATAAATTTAGGATCTGAGTTTATAAATAGAGGTTATGGTAAAGGATTACGTCTGCCAGTGTCAGGGGGAGATACTGGGTAGAAATTTTGATTATGTGACTTTACTATTTTGATTTTAGAAATTAGTGTCCCCTGTGTGTAATCTTATGAGACAAGATCTACACAAAGCAGCATCAGTTATTCTGTTCTCTAAAGAACAGCAAATTGCTTAACAATGTAGAGTGTTTTCTGTCCCTGTTATTTCCTTAGCCCTTCAAGGACATTCTATACCTTATAAGATAAAATCTAGACAGTCTGGCATCATTCAAACTATTCCATTCTGCCTCCTATGCCTCATCGACTGAACATTTATCTGTTTACATATTAAGTATATCTATGAAAAGTCAATTTCCTAAACCACTACTTTTCTCTCAAAGATCTGTCATTGTATGCCTGTTCAAACTGTTTCAAGTGTGAAAAATATCCATTTACTTTCCATGACCTGGTCAAAATCTTCTTTATTTTGAAGGCCCCATTTATTAGGGACCTAATAAATGAGGATTTATTAACTCCTTCCTAATTATCCCGTTTCAACATCAACAAATTGACTTAATCTTTCATGGCTATGATCCCATCATTCTTTATCAACATATAACACTCACTATACACATTTAGTCTTCTAGTTTCAACAACTAAACTAAGAAAAACACAATTTATTTCTCCTAAAAGGAATCGAGTTACCTTCTAAATTTTTTTTCAATCTTGAAGCAAGTATCTTGACATTTAGTCTTTGACTCCTTGATAACTAGTATCTAGTTAATGTTAGATATTCAACCATACATACATAATTCAGTTAACTTAATTTCAAAGTAAATAGTCCTATGCAGATACAATAATCACTATTTTAAATTAATATTTAACAAGAGATAAGCTCCTTAAATTTGCTTAGTCAGTCCTTTTTAAAAGAAAACTTGTGTTTTAAACAGTTTTGGGTAGATAAAAAGCCTCGTCTAAAATTTTAGAACTTATCTGGTTAAGAACACAGATACAACTAAAAATATATACAAATACATGCATACATAATAATCTCAGGTCATGTTGAATTTGTAGCTAAGAACCTAAGTTAAAAGAAGTATAGTGATTCACGAATAATATCAAGATGAACAGAACAAACTTCTCCAGCTCCCAAATTATCTGCTCTTCAAACTGAGGTCAAGAACAAGTAGAAAGGAGTGCAGGTAACCTCCATAAAGATGCAAGTTGGTTGTTCCTTAGAACTGGATCACTTAGCCCATATCTGAAGATTGCTCTGTACTACCCGCTGCTTAGGTCACTAGATGGGTATCAGCAACCAGTGAGTTATCTTCAGCTACCCTAGCATTGTTACCTAAAGAGAAAATAATAATAAGATTGATAGAAAGTGGCAGTGTCTTTAAGAAAAAAATATTATAGATGGTTAAAAGAAGAAATATTTAGAAGTAGATATCATCTTCAAGAAATGAAAAACATTTAATGATATAAAAGATCAAAATTATGTTTCTAAGACAGTTATACCTTTTAGAAGTTTAAAATAGTTGATAAAATATTTTTCTATTCAATATAATAGGCTATCTTGACATTTTTACATAAAGTATAATTTTAGAGTGAGTTTGGTTCTAAAACTTTGGTAGATGAGAGATTTCAATATATTGAACAAAGCTGTCTGGCTGTGATACCACTGAGACTAGACAGTAGTTAGCATTTAATTTACCAATTAATTCACCACCCAGTTCATCTTTGTGGGAGAGATTTTTGATCAATGATTGGGTGCTAAGAATGAATTCACAGTACTGGGAAAAATTTTCAAATAGGAAGCTATATACACATTAAAGGTTGCTTAGAAAGACCAAGACCTAAAGCAGTCACAACTAGCCTTTTTAGAGAAGCTGCATTTGCTACAGGAAGGAAGCCAAGGGAATAGAAAAAATAGCAGGGCCATAGGATCATTCTAAGGGATAAATGAACTACAGATAGAAAATAATCCAAATTCCAGAAACCTGGAAGACAATTGTTTAAGTCAATTTTCTGTGTGAAGTGTTTCAAGGTTAAGACCTTTTGCCAAGACAGAATTATTGTTAAAATGGACAACTCTAGAAGTGATATTGGCTTGCCATTTATGTAAATGTTTCTGTATAAATGTTTTTAGTATATGTAGTATCTACATACAGTATACAGTTGATACGCTATAGTATGGAGTCTGTGGTGTAGATATAGTTTGTATATAAATGTTTTAATATATATGAATCAAGTATATTCATTTAAAATGGTTTTTAAAGAAAAATACTCTATAAACTTTGGCAATATTCCTTCAATATAAATCACAATTTTCTTAAAGAAAAATACAACTAAGTTTCTGGTTTATGGTAATAAAAATCTAAATTCTGAATTGGCACAGGTATTTCTAATTGCCATTGGCACAAAACATTGGCCTTCTAAATACTAATAATTTTAGTAAATATATTCATTAACCCTGGTACATATTACAGGCAAAAATTTATCTCTCTGCATGGAACTCGATTTGCTATTAAAAAAAGAACAAATTCTGATTACATACAAAGGTTAAAAAATAACCAGCATGTCTTGGTATATAATTCAGTGACTCGATTATAGTACTTTAAGGGTTGAATCTCATGTTAATGAATTCTAAGGAAAACAGCTGACTTTATGCATTTATTTTAATAAGGCTACACAAACAGTCCATTTACAGTATAGAAATCCCTTGTCTTTTAAAAACTCTAGACAGAATATTTTAATAAATTAAATTTGTCTGCTGTCAAATCTGTCAAATTGACAAGAACCCTCAAGGAGTATTGCTGATGTTGTAGTTCTATTTTTCCAATAGTATTTCATTTGGAATTTAATATGGGCTACTTAGAGGAAGGATCCATCCATCAGAGTAATTTTAAGTAATAAATATTAACATAATATTCTAAGTCTCCAATGTTCTATGGGTCAGGATGATTTCATTTCTTTTGCAAACTCTTTTATTATCTATAATAATGTCCTAAATACTAAATTTTCTATGAATTATAATCTTAGAAGAGAAATAGTCCATATAGTCATAGAAGGTAAATAAACCCATATTTTCAGAAGAATAACTGACATTTGCTCAGAGACGTACAGCTTACATAGTCATTAGTCATCTTCACATCTCACTTATGCCAGGTTGGTATACAATAGGTACAATGAATACAAAGGGGATCTAACTCATGACAGGTTTCACATTTAGCATTTAATTCAGGGGTCATGATTCAATGCAATTATGCATCTCTGTTTCCATAGAGCTATCATGGAATGATAAAATGTCTCATTCTACCTTTTTTCTAATAATAAAATCTACTTTATTCTCCAAAAATATATTTGAGTATTTATGCACAAAGCCTCTGCTATCAGTTGATGAACAAAAATGAACTCTTAATTATCAATAATAATGTACCAATGACAAGCAGGTGTTAAGTTATTAAAGGCACTAATTTAAACATCTGTATCACCATAAATAAATCTGTTCCTAAAAAATAAAATAAAAAATTCAGATGCATGCTTAAATGTCAAAATATAACTTTATCTAAAAATATTTATTTAAAATATTATTTAAAATATTAATTTAAAATATTATTTAAAAAAATTTTATGTTTCCTCCTGAACTTCAAAAACAGAGATGTACTTGTTGGATAATATTCAAGGAATCTGGGACTGTCTCCAGGGATATAAGACTGTCCTCAATAATGTTTTGGTTTTGGATCAATAAATATTGTGCTACTTATAGTATAATGTAAATAATATCTTTCAGAATAAAAAGAACCTGAACATATGCATAGAATGCTTTTAATAAGTCAAATTCTGCATTTGCACCCTTGTGTTAATTTCAGCAATATCCACAGAACCAAAATCTAGAAGCAACATAAGTGTCTCTAAACAGATAACTATATAAAGAAAATATGGTACATATATGCAATGGAATATTACTCAGCAATAAAAAATAGTATCTTGCAATTTACTACTACTTGGATGAATCTGAGTGAAGTTAGTCAGGTAGAAGTTAGTCAGAAATAACCTCTCTCATATTAAGACATAAAAATATAATTCAGGGGCAGGAGAGATAGCATGGAGGTAAGGCATTTGCCTTTCATGCAGAAGTTCATTGGTTCGAATCCCGGTGTTCCATATGGTCCCCTGAGCATGCCAGGAGCGATTTCTGAATGTGGAGCCAGGAGTGACCCCTGAGCACTGCCGGAAATGACCCCAAAACAAACAAACAAAAAAAAGAACTAAAAAAATATATTACAGTGGGAACAATTTCTCAAAGGCAATTAAAACAAAGAACATGAGAAATGATTATCAGTAGAAAACATAATATTGGGATATGTGTGGCAGGGCTGGAGTGGCAATAGGACAGGGAAGAGAACACTTCAACAATGATAGAAGGAAGTGGTCAAGTAGTGGTACTGAAAGATAGTAAGGTATTATGCATGAAACCCTATCGATAACAGTTTTGTAAAACAGAATGCCAAATTTTATAATAAATATTTTTAAACAAACTGTCATAGAGGCAGACTGGTTGATAGAATTGAAACAGGTAGCACCGGTAGAGTGAAGTTGACATGGTGAAATGGACATCAGTGTTGGAACAGTGTATGCTCCAAACTCAATCGTGAATAACTTTGTAATGCACTAAATAGATTTTTAAAAAACTAATCAGATTTTTGCATTTGCCTTGCACGCGGCTAACCTAGGATAGACCACGGTTAGTTCCCCAGGCATCCCATATGGTCCCCCAAGCCAGGAGTGATTTCTGGGAGCAAAGCCAGGAGTAACCCCTGAGTGTCACCGGGTGTGGCCCCCCAAAAAACAAAACAACAACAAAAAAAAACTAATAAAATTTTGGATGGTAAAAAGTGTGTACAAGATTTTATTTCAGGGTTCTTTGCTTTTGCTTTTGTTTGTTTTTGTTTTTGTTTTTAGCAACAACCTATTGCTGTGTATTTATCTATTAGTAGCTGACCAATTCTAACAGCTGGGTAATTGATGAATCAGAACCTGCACAGTTCTAACTAAAGAACATATTTATATATTGAAGAGACCTGTTTGACTTAACTGAAAGAGCACTACCTTGAGACACTGCAGTGAGTCAATGTTTAACCATGGCGAGTCTCATGAAGAATGCATGATGATTCAAATCATGGTATTCTCATTTCTGAATGAGACTAGTTATTCCTCCAGAGATCA
>PVKC010028125.1:0-15533 GCA_004027635.1 Crocidura indochinensis
TTCTTTACATGACTGAAACCTAACCACAATTATATCTGTAATCAAGATGTTTAAGTAAACAAAAATTATTTAAAAAATATAAAAAAAGAAATATTTGATTCATTACATGTATAACATTTTCATGTTAAGCTCTACTCACAGAGAATTTCAATGTATTTATGAATTTGTCATCAGCTACTTGCAAGGCACTGGTTTAACAATAGCCACAAGAAATAAAAATCAAGACTTTACCTCCATTTCAATACTTATGCTTCATATTAAAGTGTATTTAAATGCATCCTCAAAAGATTTCTATTTATTATAACAATAATGACTTTCAAAAACTTTTAGGTGATATTGGGGCTGGACCGGTGGTATGGAGCATGGTAAGGCATATGCCTTGCAGGCATTGCCTAGGATGGACCATGGTTCGGTCCTCCAGTGTCCTATATGGTCCCCCAAGCCAGGAGTGATTTCTGAGTGCGTAGCCAAGAGTAACTTCTGAGCTTCACTGGGTATGCCCCCCCCCCAAAAAAAAAAACCCAACAACTTTTAGGTGGAATTGGATTTGACCATTCCTTGGAATTTCAAGCTCAGAATTCAGCAATTTATTTAATATATTGGAGGAAAATCTGGACTTAAATAGCCCCAAGGTGTTTTACTCAAAAGACTCAAAAGAATTAGATTTTTTTTATGAATTGACACCAAAATTCCCATCTTTCCAGATTCATACCTGGAGGGAAGGTGTGACATTTCATTTTCGCAGTCCATCATTCTCCCAATAGGTGCTGTTGGTCAGCTATCTGGGGCTCTATAATGAATTTATTTACACAACAATCAACCTTGCACATTTATGTCTTATTTGGAATTGATAACTGCTATTATCATCAAAACAAGGATCAGGGCAGTTTTGAATCTGAAAGAATAGTGCTGACGATTCCAAAAATAGACATAGAATGCGTACTACCTCTTTGTGAGCCCATTCAATGAGGCTTATCTGAGTTTTAAAGAGAAGTTTCTTCCCATTATCCTGCTGAAAAATCCTGGATTTCTTTAAGAGGATACATTTTATGCTTTCCTTTATCATTCATTACTCTTCTATATCTGATGTCCCCGTGTTTCACATTGATGGGTTGTCATTGGGAAAAGGCAGTATCCCTGGCTTTACAATGACCACAACAGTACTTACTAAGTCTGATAAACAGACTGATAAACTGATAAACAAGTGGAACTTGTCACTTTAAATCACTTTAGAGCAGTGCAACATAGTAAACTATTCAGCTTATGTAGTAGGATGTAGTAGGATTGTTCCCAGGCAATAGTAACTACCTCCATAAATGTTTATAATCAGGTTGTTCAAGATTTGCTGCAGCAATTGCAAGAACTTCTGCAAAAACGTTCTGAACCACTTTTGTCATTCACAGAAGAGCCCACTTTGACTACCCAAGGCCAATAGCTCAAGTGAATAAAACTGCTGATCACCCATGCCAATATTTAAGTTACTTGCAGAAGAACATGCAGTGCTACATAAAATGCTCACCATTTGCATGTGAACTTTCATATACTATGAAGGCAAGCCAAATAGTTGATACATGTATCATTTGTATGTCCTTGAATAAAAAACACATGTAGCTGAGGCCAACTCTAGAGGTTTACAGACTAATGCATTATGGCAAATGGATATCAAACATGTTGATTTTTTCCCAATTAAATCCTATATATATGTAGTAGACCAGAGGATACATTTTTCCATTTCATATGAGGTGTTTTAATGTCTTCTGTATTATCTAAAGCTGTCTTCACCTTCATGATATATGCTTTTATTTTATGACCATCACTCAATCCATAAAGTTGGGCAATAGTCCTGCCTACACCAGTAAAACTTTTCATATTTGTAAAGAATGGAAATCAAACATATCACTGTCATCCCAAATAATCTATAAGGACAAGTCAAGCCATGGCTGAAAGAGCACAAAGAACTCTAAAAACTTAATTATTAAAGTACAGAAAAAGAGGCACGCCACCCACAAACATTTTATCCTCAACATTATTTTTCACCAAACCTCTTAAATTTATGCCAAAGAGATCCCTTTGCAGCTGCAGAAAGACACTTTAAAATGTTCAGGTACAAAAAACAATTGATTCACCTATTTGGGTAAAAATAGATAATAAATGGATTGCTGTTAATCTCATTAAGGAAAAGGATAACACTTACGTTTCTATAAAAACATGCCCACCAAGAAACCTGCCAAGCAACTCTGCCAAGAAACTCTAGGTCCCACTATGCCTTGTTAGAAGCACAATTCTCACAAATAAAAAAGCTCAGATATAAGTGCATGATAAGACTACAAACCTCCCTCTGAATCAACACAGATTACACAAAAGGATGGGAGAAAGAAGAAAACTGCGACATCAACAGGTAACAAGAAAATAAACTGACACCTCATAATGAGGTAGAAACTATGAGGAGTGGAAATTACTAGCTCTAGAATCTCAGTTCTGTAGATTAGAGAATTGGCCCTGCTCTCACCAGACTTCATAATTTAGGAAACATTTGTTACATGAACACAGTGCTACAATGTCTGTATAATATTCCAAGTTTGACTAATTACTTTTACCAGATCCATTATAAGGAAGACATTAACAGGTCAAATTCATTGGGACATAAAAGAAAAGTGGTAGAAGAGTTTGGTAATATTATAAAAACCTGTGGGCAGTACACCACAGGTATATAAACCCAAACATTTTGTACTATGACTACTGGAAAGATAAATAATCATTTTTCAGGAGACAGTCAACAGGATTCACAAGAACTACTTCTATTCTTGATGGAGAGTCTTCATTAGGACTTGAAAAAACTGATAGGGGGTCAGGCGGTGGCGCTGGAGGCAAGGTGCCTGCGCTAACTTAGGATGGACCGCGGTTCCATCCCCTGGTTCCCCCATATGGTCCCCCGTGCCTGCCAGGAGTGACTTCTGAGCAAATAGCCAGGAGTAACCCCTGAGCGTCACCGGGTGTGGCCCCCCCCCAAAAAAAGAAAAAACTGATAGGCAGGATAGACATATAGAGGAAAATAGTGATCATCTTATTGACTCAAAAGCTGTAAAACGTGCTTGATAGAGACACAAGTAGTTTGATGAGTCTGTTATTGGTACACTCTTCCAAGGCCAGGTTAAATTAATAATTCAATGCTTTTTTGCCACCAAGAATCTCAAACATAAGAGATATTTACTTATTTATCCTTTTTGGACATGTACAGATAAATGAATCTTGCAAGGTTGCCTGAAAGTGTTTTTCAAAGAAGAAGTGAGAGACAATAAAAGGGTTTATTGCAGCCACTGCAATACATAGTAGTATTCCTTAAAAAGCACAGATATTTGGAAATTACCACCTGTGCTTTTAATATATTTTAGACACTTCTACAATGGCAAGAAGATGAAACAAAACTACAAACCTATGTGTACTTTCCTTTAGAAAGCCTTGACATATAACATTACATTATAGACTCTACACTCAACCCTGAACAATACAATTGATTATGTTTTGAACCATTATGGTGAAATGGAAAAGGGTAATCACACAGCTTATTGTAAAAATACAGCAAAATAATATTGATTTAAATTTGATGATCAAGAAGTTTCAGAAATCTCCAACTTTTCTGTAAAATCTTCAGCAGCTTATAGTGTTTTTAATACTTCAAAGAGACCTGCTGCAATGAATACTGTTTAAATTAACAGATGTGTAACTGAATGCTCTTTATAGATGTCTATAATAATGCTCTAATGCTTTTTACCAATAGGAATATAGCTGCAGGATGTTCCTGGAAGACATAAACTCCCACTACAGTTCTTATTATAGGAATGTTTCAGTGTTTTAATTTCAATACTATTATATTTATAATAACTTTTAATGATTTTGTTCATAGTGAACCTTGGAGATATATGTTGGACACCCTAGTTTTGCATTATGGTGATATTCTGTTAAACCTCTAATATAGTGCTCATCATGATAATGTCTTAACAAGTATTTTAAACTATTCATTTCTATTTGATTATACCTGTTTGTATGATCTAATGTCTCTCTTCACAGAGACCCTTGGATAAGATATCCGAGTGCTCTGGACTCTTGCTACAGTGCAAAGTCATTGAGTATGCTTTTTGCAATTTACTTTTAATCTTTGCTAGTTTTTTACTATATCACATAGTAATCACATAATAATCAACACAATCATTTTGTTCTTAGTTTGCTTTCAGGAAAGAAACCTGGATGTTCAAAACATGATACTATACTAGAAGGTGAAGACTCATTTTATAATGCTCATTATCATATTATTTAGTATTCTAGACTTGAAACGTATAATTGTTTTGGGAATGTTCTATACTCATTCTAGATCTTTTGCTTTTTGCTCTATTTTTGGGCAAAGTTTTCTCCATCAATGTTGATTACTCCAAAAACTTTTACACCTGACATGCTGGCTTTATATTTTGAAGTGCTTTGATCCATTCTACTTGAGTCAATGTTTCAAATGCAACTTATGAATCAATCTTTTTGTCTATCTAGGTATGTGTGTGAGTGTGTGGTTGCTTTCTTCATGTCTGCTTAATATCCGTCCATATTGCATGTAAAGTCTGTTTATGTTGTATCTTAGTCCTTTCTCTTGTGCTTAGTCTTTTCTTTTCTATTGTTCTCTTTCATTTTCCCACACCCAGTTTGTTATTTCCCCCTAGTTAACTCTTTTATCCTCAGTTCTCAACTTCTCATGAACCTCTCTTTCTACATGCCACAAGTGGATACCCTCATCTCCAGCCCAGCTCCTGTCTCTGCCATTGAAGAAGATGAAGTCACTGCTGGAGACCACTTACTTCATGGAACATAGGGCTTGGGATGCACCATTTGTGTGTGAACTGCTGTGGTCCTCTCCAGTGGCTTGTTGGGCATGGAGGTCCCCTGCTCTATACCATCGCTGTAGTTGCTGATGCTGTCAAGATCACTCCAATCATTAGGTTGTGAGTCATCCTCAGAGAAGAAGGCAGGTGCACAGCTATTGTTGATCACTTGGCGGTCACTTTTTTTTTTTGCCACTTCTCTTCACCATAAGACTTGCTAGCAACTGATTTTGGCTTTTGAGTTTTTTTTAACAATGTAAACATTTATTTGAAAATATACAGAAGTTAAAAATAGAATGATACCTGAAAACCCATTAAAAATAATTTTCTGAGCCAGAGACTTAATACAGGGCTTATGTGATAGCCTCACCATACCTCCTTAGTATTAATGGTAATTTTAGTACTCTGGAGAATTCATTCCCATGTACAGAGTCAAAAAATAGCTTCTAAGTATCACTCAGGCCCTCTGCCCTCTACCTAAAAAATATTTATATTTTAAGGTTCCTCTGAAGTCTTTTTTTTCTTTTTTTCCCTTTTTTATTTATTTTAACATCTTGATTGCAAATATGATTGTGATTTGGTTTCAGTGAGAGGTCCTCGACTCTAGGACATTTCCTGACCTATGACTGCTGAGAGCCTTTGTTTCAGATTCCACAAGACTCCATTGCCAACTTGTAGTTGTGGTCTAGAATTTATATTCACCTCAGGCCATTTCATTAAGACTTATAAAGTATATGTATACATTCTTTGTATATTTTAAGTGTATTTCTTCAACATGTTTATTCTTTATTGTATGTTTTATATAGTTACAGCTTTTCTTCTCCTTAGGTTTGCTAGTAGGAACTTCTTAGAAGATAGTGTAGAAAATACCTATGAAGTTTTGTGCTTTTGATAAAACTAGGTTAAAGGGATTGTTTGGTTTGTTATTATCTTTTCCGTTGGCCCCAAGACACTTTTCACTTTGCATGGGTGCATTAAAATCAGAAAATATTGGATACTAATTGAAGTAATTATCCATTAGGAATGAGAACTCAATAATTTTTTGGTATGGGGACCTTTCACTCTGAACATTTACCACAGAAACTTCACTTAGGCTTTAGCTGTTTGGAACATTGGTTGACCATCCCTAAGCCTTGGGTCTCATTTTTGGGTCCAGCACAATTTTCAGCACCTATACCAGAAATCAACCTTCTACCAGGATGGTCCCTGGATATGCCTTTGCACATACTTGCCCTAGGGTGGACTGACATGCTAATCTGACTATGGCTTGGATATCAGCAATGACTTGATTTGAAGGCTTATTTCTTTGCCTCACCGCACAACAATGAGATGAAACCACTCAGGACATCCTGAATTTGACTGTATGTGTTAACACCAATGTCATCAATTATTGACACCTTACAGTGAAAAACATATGTATATGTATATATACATATATATATGTATACTGGACCACACTCAGTAACACTTAGGAGTTACTCCTGGCTTCGTGCTCAGAAATCACTCCTGGCTCTGGGGACCATTTGGGATGCTGGAAATCAAACCCAGATCTGTCCTGGGTCAGCCATTTGAAAGGCAAATGCCCTAGCACTGTGCTATCACTCCAGCCACAAACCATGATTGAGGTGAACTCTCCCTGAACTCTGAGGTTAGACAAATTAGTGTGCCTGCAGCCCCTGTTGTTGGTCTTATGGCAGGATGCTTCATGGGTACTGACACCCTGTTTTTAGGCCAAATTTTTTTCTTTCTATTTTTCCAACTTTTGCTGTGCCTATATGAAGTATGCCAATCCCTTTATCTTTTAATTAGAGGCATCAATCCTTCCCTTTAAAAGTTCACATTCCCTTGGGATGTGAATTACTTTGTTTTACCTCATATTTCTGCGTTTTCTATAGTCTATTATGGGGAGATGTCATATTAACTGGTTGACACCCCACTCAGTAGACATTTTGTTATTCATTGATTGGAAACATTTTTGAATATAGCACCTTGAATTGTTGTTCAGACCACTTGTTCTCAACTCAATGGTGTGATCAAATTCTTCCTAATAAAAACCCTGATCTCAGAAAAACACTCTCTTGTACATCAAGCATACTCTATTGAACTTGATTCTGAGGAGTGGAAAGCTGTGTGTTGGAATTTCTGAACACATTTTACCCTCTTTAGTGTTTAGTGTACCCTCTTTAGGATTATTTCCTGCCTTGACGTTTGCTTCCAGATCTATGTCTCTCCAAATGTTCTGGTTTTGAAGCATGAAACTACCATCACAGGTATCATAAGAAACCAAGGGACCTAGTGATTCATTGGTTCATAGTGAAACCCTTGAGGAGGGGTACTAAGTCACGACTCAGTGGAAGTTGTCTTCAGCCATAGACAGAAGTCAGGCTGTGCTGCCAATTGGATACTTGTTCACAGAGCCAGGCAGCAAAGAAGTTTGTGGTGTCTATAGTAGGGAAACTAAGTCAGATGTGGCCATAGCCACATTCAAAGGAGTGATGCTCAACTCCTTGGGAGGTCTAGCTCTGGGAGTCCTCCCAAATTAGTCTCTCTGGTGGGGGACCCATGGCTCCTTCTCTGCAGCCCATATTTCTCACATGCCTCTCACAGGTGTTTCCTAGAAAGGCCCTATCCCTGCTCCCCTGATAACTCAGGATGACTTATGAGGTGCATATCCTGTGTACAGACCAGGACACCCCAGTTCCTGCCTGCCATGGGAAGCAGAGCAGGGAAGTCACTTCACAGAAGCCTGTTTGAACAAAATGTGATTTGGGGGAATTACTTAGGAAAGCACGTAGGGTGGTATGAAACCTCATTTTTGTTCTGGTCTCGCAGCCTATTTCACTGTTGAAGTACAGATGCAAATGCAACTGACTCTTAGGGTCTCTTCTCTTCGCTCCCCTGGTCTCATATTGAGGATGCATATGAAAGTGGTCCCTGCTCCATGCCCATCATTAGGGTGGGAGTTAGGAGAGGATATGCCAAAGTGCCATCAGGACAGTGGCAGAGATTCTGGGGGCACTTTAGTAGTGGTAAAGGTGCCATGACTTTGTACATCCAATACATAAAATTACTGTCACCTACACTAATGCAAACACAGTAAGTAAATGCTCAGAATCCCTCCTTTGGGGAGGTGGTTGGTGAGTTAGGATGAAGCATTTTGATTTGACAGAGACCCCAGTGTCTGAGCAGTGGGAGCAATTTCTGGCCCCTGGGTGCTATGCTAGATGGCTCAGCATCTTGGGTACCTCTTCTCTTTGCCCTGCAAAAACAGGAAAAGGGTTGAGGCATGTGTGTTTGCATCTGACAGATCATGCACAGTCACTGAAACCCCTCAGGACTCCCAAGGCTGCCTTCACTGCTTGTGACACATCACCTCTGTCCTCTGTTGTGAAAACAAGAGATGTATTAGAACCCAGAAGTACTTGCTACAATTTTGATCTTTGTCTTCTGTAGATTGGGAAGGAGGTGGATGTATGCTTCGTGGGGGGATTTTTGAAACATAAATGTAATCCAAAGTACACAATTATTTTTGAAAATACTCATTCCTGACTTGGATATTCTGGACTAGACCTCGATCAGCCCAGTGGTTGGAGGTCTTGCTATTTCAATAATATGTTTTCTCTGCTAGACAGGAGGAATCTCATTCCACACCTACTTTTTTTGGAAGGGGCACATGGATATGAACTGGGGACCTCTTGATGTCCAGTCCACACCCACTTTTACACGCATCTGACTGCCAACACAGAAGCCATGGAAAGGTTGGTGGATCTTGAACTTTTCCTATGTTTACTAATTGTCAGGGACCTTTTTATTTAAATAAGTGCTTTTTCTTTGCAACTTTTTTTTTTACAAACACAGCTTTGGAGACAGTCTATACTTTTAGGGGAAAGTAAATAGCTCTGCTCTATGCTCCACTAATGAGGATAGAAGAGGAACCAGTGAGCCAGGCACTGAATTTCCATCTTCAGGCATTGGTCCCAGATGCCTCTTTTTGTTATATGATTTCTTTCTCCATCAGCCCATTCAGCTCTCTTTTTGTCTGTCCATCTGTCATCCATCCTTCCATCCATCCATCCATCCATTCATCCAATCCATCTATCCATCCATTCATTCATCCAACAAACTCTATTGAGTGGATGCTCTCATGAAATAGGTACTGTATTGATATCTGGGGATATTGACAAATAATTCTAAGCATCTTCTTAAGGAGTTTAAGGTCAAGTAAAGGACAAAGACCTTATACAGACTGTTCTACAGTGTAGAAATCACATCATAGTGAACAAAGACAAGGGCTGCCTAGCCTCTTCTTGACAGTCCCCAAAAGGAGGTAAACTTGGGTTAGCCCAGTGCTTCTCAATTATTCTCTGTCATGCACCCCTAGGAAGAAGAAAACATTTTTGTACCTCCCCACACGACTGTACATAGTATCTTTTTTTTTTTTGGTTTTTGGGTCACACCCGGCAGTGCTCAGGGGTTACTCCTGGCTCCATGCTTAGAAATTGCTCCTGGCAGGCATGGGGGACCATACCGGGATTCAAACCGATGACCTTTTGCATGAAAGGCAAACGCCTTACCTCCATGCTATCTTCTGGGCCCCTGAAAATAGTATCTTTAACCTGCAAAACAAAAATATATAAAATAACTTGAGCTGATTTTTAATCAGAGGTGATGTCTGGATTAATGATTACAATGAGCTTGTTTTGTAATGCATATGCAGTTTCTGTGATTGAACCTGGGTCTATTCCATGCTAGGCAAGTACCCTGTATATTGCACTATCTTTCTGGCTCCCAAAATTATAAATTTAATCTGGATCTAGGATATAGTGCCAAGAACAGTAGACCACTATGGATATAATTGGAGCAGTAGAGAACCTGTTTATTTATGTTATTACATTTTTAAAACTCATGGCATATGCAACAGAAAAATTTAGACCATTGTAGGTTTGATGAAATACATGAAAAAGAAGAGGCCAATTCCAGACACAATCAGAATGCAGAATTGGGGGTTCAGGGAGGTGGTTTAGGGTTTCAAATGACTCCTTGCCATGAAGCTATGATCCTCAGTGCTGTCTACATGTGCAAAGAAGAGTCCCTGCATCTCTTCTCTCTAGGACTCTGTAGTGACAAAACTATTTAACTCCTGGTAAAGACATGTGAAACCAGGAAGCATGATCCTGGATGAGTTTACCAAGGCATAAGAGGAGGAACACTTCAGTGCTGGAGATAGGTAGTAAAATAGTATTTTTAGGGATGGAAAGATAGCATGGAGGTAAGGCATTTGCCTTTCATGCAGAAGGTCATTGGTTCAAATCCCGGGGCCCCATCTGGTCCCCCAAGGCTGCCAGGAGCAACTTCTGAGTGTGGAGCCAGGACTAATCCCTGAGCGCTGCTGGGTGTGACCCAACCCCCCCCAAGAAAAAAATCATATTTTTAATTAATATCTTTATTTAAATACCTTGATTACAAATATGATTGTAGTTGGGTTTTAGTCATATAAAGAACATCCCCCTTCACCCGTGCAACATTCCCATCACCAATGCCCCAAATATCCCTTTTCCTCACCCCACCCCCAGCTATACTCTAGACAGGCTTTCTACTTCACTCATTACTTCATCTCTCCTGATGGCTGCATAATATTCCATTTGTATATGTACCACAGTTTCTTTAGCCATTCATCTGTTGAAGGGCCTCTTGGTTGTTTCCAGAGTTCGGCTGTTATAAATAGCACTGCAATGAATATAGCTGTGAGGAAGGGATTTTTGAGTTGTATTTTTGTGTTCCTAGGGTTTCATTTTAGCCTTTGCCATGGATACATGGCAACTATGAAGTGTATCTGTACTTGGGATGCAACTGAGTAGGTCAGGCATGAAAACATGGTGACGACTGACTAAGCTCCCTTTTCTGGAACAGGGACCAAGTGTGGCTATGCTATGCACAGTTCCCTCCTAGGGCACTTAAGCAAGGCACAGGACATTGGTTTTCCAAGATGGGGATTCATGAGAAGAGGAAGTGGAGAGGATACAGGGAGACTTTGGCATCAGCGGTTCCCTTTTAGCATAACACGAAGTCAGTCATGCCTAAACTCTCACTTGTATTTTCTTCAAATATCAGAAAGAAGTAGTCTTTATAATATGTTGTAAAAAAAAAGTATTTTATTGTGGAACAATTTTTGCCTTTTGTCTTCATGAGCAGACCAGGGAGATATTTCAAAGGAATGGACACAAGCTTTGTAAGTGGGGGCCTGGGTTTGATCCCTTGCACTATTTAGTCCCTCAAGCACTGAGCCCGGAGTTGCCCCTAAGCATCATTATGTGTATGCCCCAATCCGAAGTTGAACAAAATCATAATCAAAATTAGAAGATGTTGATTTAATCTTAGCTTAATTGGGGAGAGTCTCCAGTGAATTGCTCAGTAATTTTGGGGCCCAAAAGTGATTCTTCACCAACCCAGTTATCCACTCGGTCCAAGGCCCTACGGAGCTGGGATCACCTGGTCCACCCACTGCTTCTGGGGAAACTCCAGTATTGTGGCCAGTGATGCCAGAAATAAAAACCAGGTGGATACATGGCCACCATTTTATCTCCTGGCCTCTAGTTCAGCTTATCTCTCACTATTGAGCATTTATCATCCAGGAACTTCTCATTGCTTTCCCTTTATGGTGAAATTTAGCCAAGTGTGGGCAAAAGGTCTCACCTTTGCTGTACTGATGAGAAACTGTGCCTAGGACCACAGAGATAGTACAGGAAACACTATTGCATATGGTATTGCATATGGCTATCCAGTATTAGATCCTCAGAACTGCATATGGTCCCATGAGTACCACCAGTACTCAGTATCCCTGAGTGTAGAATCAGGAGCAAGCCCTGAGCAGAGCCAGATGTGGCACCAAAAGAAAACAGCCAATTGAATGAAATTGAAGCTGAGAGATGGGACATCTTGTGTCACTAAATATCCAGGTCTGGGGTTCTTGGACCATTGATTTAGTGCTTCTGATTGCTCCCGCTGCTCCATTGACAAGGATAACATTGTCAAAGGATCCATTGACAAGGATAGCACAGGATCCTTATTGTCAATAAACACATCCCAGTAGTGATTCTAAAATGTTACCTCAAGGAACTCTAGAAAAGCTGAAAAGAAAAGAGGCTATTCTTTGGATAGCCTCAGTCCTTATTTATTTATTTTTAATTTTTTTTTTGGTTTTTGGGTCACACCCGGCAGTGCTCAGGGGTTACTCCTGGCTCCATGCTCAGAAATTGCTCCTGGCAGGCACAGGGGACCATATGGGGCACCGGGATTCGAACCGATGACCTTTTGCATGAAAGGCAAACGCCTTACCTCCATGCTATCTCCTGGGCCCCATTATTTTTAAATTTTTTTGTAGTCAAAATGAACTAAAAATCTTTCATAAGCCTGTCTAAAGTACAGGTGGGGGTTGGGTGGGGAGGAGGGAGATTTGGGACATTGGTGATGGGAATGTTGCACTGGTGATGTGTGGTGTTATTTACATGACTGAAACTCAAACACAATGATGTATGTAATCAAGGTGTTTAAATAAAATATATAAAAAATGAAAAAAAACTTTCATAGTAATATTTAAGGCACATAGTGACAATGAATGAGAGGCATTCACACCACCAGTGTTGTCCTCCCTCCACCCCTGTTTCCAGGATGCATTCCACATCTTCCTCCTTTACCCCACATAATGCTAATGCAACTGTTTTCCCCTTGTACAGCTTGTTGTAGCTTGGGTATCAATTCTGTTGTCATTGACTTTGGATTTGGTATTCAAGAATGATCATTTTTTATTTCTACCAAAAAAATACAACCGTCTAGTCTTGGTACCACCCATTTTTTCCCTCAAATTATGAGACTGATCAAGGTGATTCCAGTAATGTGGTTCTATTGGAAATATAAGAAAAGATATGGAAGAAGAAAAGAATAAAAAGGGCAAACAAAAAGGAGAAAAACTAGGAGTCTGTCTAAGTGTTATAAATATCCATTTATAAGAAGGGAAAAAGGAAGAAAAAGGTAACAAAACAAAACAAAAACAAAAAACAATAAGGGAGCAACAACAAAAGAACAAAAAGAATAAAAAAGAATAAACCAAAAACCAAAACCACCTACGGAAAAAAAAAACCCAACACCCAAACAGAATAAAGGGCATGGCTATCTAGCCAGGTCCTTCAAAGACCTATTATTTCACTGACATTTAGGAAGAACATGGAAGGCTCTGGAACAAGGCAGTGGCATTTTGAAGTGGGTGATTCAGACTGAGAGTATCTGGCAGGAGGGAGATTGGGGCTAGCAAACTACAACAAAGATCTGGTCAGGACCAGGTTTGGAGCACAGGGGTGGAGATGAGGGAACTCTATAAGGCCTGGAGATTGTGGCACCATTAGACAGAGTCCAATGAGCAGAGAGCAGAGGGGAGGAAGAGAACGGGGTTCACGGGCACCCTGGCAGAGCCTCAGAGAGAATGACCAGTTTTGGGTGCAATTACCCTCTGATTGTTTCAGACTCAGATTGTTCCAGATTATGCCCCCTTTCCTGCAGACAACCCTGTCTAAATGAAGATATAACCCCCAGAGATGGACTGTGTCTCTGTGTGTGTCAGAATCTCTGGGAGAGGCAAACTTGAATCTTTGTTATTGGATGGAAGAGAGCAGAGAATGGGTCGGGGATACCCAACAGACTGAAGCACATGTTTAGCTTGTGGAAGTGCCAGGTTGGAGGCCAGCATTACGTGGTTCTCAGAACATGGGTGAGGGTAATCCCTGGGCACAGATGCAGGACTAAACCTTTGAGAACCCCCAGGTGTGGCTCCCAAATCAACTAACCAAATGGTTGAAGACTCTGGGTGTTTCTGTTGGAGAAAAACCACCTCACATGGCTGGAGCCAGCTCTGCTATGCAGAGTCTGTGTCCTTTGGGCACCATTGTTCCCTGACTATGTAGGGCTGGTCCTGCATTCTGGGAGCAACAGGTATCACTTTAAGTGTCCCCCAAGTCATTTGTCTCACAGAACACACAAGAGTGTTTGCTGGGCTTGCTGCAGCCCCAGCTGCCTGGTGGGAAACTGATGAGTATGGAGCTGCTGAGTTTACACATTGCAGACAGTTTGCCTTTGTCTTGGGCCCTTCCATTCATCTTTATTGGCTCTGCCAGACTCACCTTTACTCACTTCTCTTCCTATAGGAGGGCCCCCTTCCAGGGTAGCCAAGAGAGTGGATATGCTGTTCACTCTGTCCCTAGTCCCACCACCACAGCTTCAGTCATGTTTTCCAAAAGATAGGGTGCAGCCTTCTCAAGAAATTCTTGCCAGGATAAAATTTTCCATCATAAGTTCAATTGCCTGCTTTCCTTCCTGTCTCTGTCCCTCCTCCTCTCTCTCTCTCTCATACCTTATTCCCCTCTCTCCTTTTCTCTCTCATCTTTTCCCATTTTTCTCTTTCTTTATTTTCATTCTTTCCTCTCTTTTCTCTCTCCTTCTCTGTTCTCTCTTCACCCCCTCTCTTTTCCCCTTCTCTCTTCCCTTCTCCCTTTCACTCCCCTCTGTTCTCTTTTCTCTCTTCATTTCACTCTTTGTTTCTCCTCTCTCTTCTCTCTTCCTCCTTCCTCTCTACTTTTTCACTCCTCTGTCCCTCCTCCCCATTTTCTACCTCAAGCCTCAGAATGTTCTGTGAGCAGAGATTGAAGTTACACAGGGGATGCACCTAAACACTGGTTTATGCACATGATCTCATTTTCTCCCCAGCAGAGCATCCTGTCCTGGGCCTGGTATTGACACTTAGGTTGCACCTTCTCAGCTCCTTCAACTGCTCTGTTCCACCTTCCCCCTTCCGGCACTGTCCCTGGCAGAGCTCAGCCCTAGATTGTATTTCCTCCCCCCACTTAGCCCTCCTTTGAAGCATTTATATGATTATGCACATTCACTTAATTCCCTCATTATTTTTGCATCTCTGCTCACTCGAGATTATTTCAGTTTGTTTTGGTCAAATCTTTAATTGCAGAATCAGAGTCTTCCAGGTTATGTTCCCTTTCATGCCTCCGTCCCCCACTAGGTGGTGTGATCTACATGTACATGCCTAGAATTTGTATGTCCTTCTGCAGGACAGAGGGCAGTAGCTCAGGAGTCTCATGGCTTTGTGAGTGCTGGTGCTAACTAGGTTTGGGGATAACATGCTGAGCAAAGGCCTCTGCCTGCAGATAGTACAGAGCTCTGACTCTGTAACTTTTAATTGTGGGGACCCAGGAAGGCAATGTGAAAAATAGATAGTCCTGAACTGACTCTTCAAAGCCTAGGTAGTCTCCTCATTCCTCAGTATTGACATGCTAGCATTTTAACCAAGGGCCTGACTTTGGAATAAAAGATGTACCTGTGTCTCCTGTTTTAGTTTTGGGGCCATACTCAGCAGTATGAAGGCTTTATTCCTGCTCTATGCTCAGAAATCACTCGTGGAAAGGCTCTGGGAAACTATATTTAGTGCAGGAGTTTGCAGTATCTCTCCTTGACAGGTCCTGCTTCATGCTAGAGCTGAGACAGCTGTGTGGGGGTACTAAGAGGCAACCTATAACCCCAATCTGAAGAACCTGAGAGGAAAGTTCTGTAATTTTTTGATATCCCCTATGAAATGCTCTACGCTGAATCAGAAGTGAGGAGTAGGGACCC
>PVKC010028126.1:0-15554 GCA_004027635.1 Crocidura indochinensis
TGGAAATGTAAAAACGTACTATGCCTTCAAAATTTAAGGAGTTACATAAATTTTATGGCTTTAGAATGCTTGATGTGCTACTAAGAAATACGTATTGCAATCTGGGGACTTGAGGGACAAAGTAATTGTACATGGGTTCTGTTTTATTTTTCTTAATATTCTTTGGTTGAAAATTCATTGTTAAGATATCAGCAATGGGGCTTATGTGAGTTCTGTTTATGGGTGATAATCTTTCCATTGTAACTTTATTTGTCCTCTTTCTTTGCATCTTTTTTCTCATAATTAAAAATAAAAAAATTTAAAAAAGTATATTAAAAAAATAGTATATTCTCTTAATACTGCTTCGACACCAACATCGGCCAGTTCTAAAATGATATCCTGACAATGAGGAAATGATAACAACTTGATCTAAGAGCAGGTTATCCTACCTCACTAGCCAATTACAAGACAAAATCAGAAGACCTGTCTGTCACCCTTTGATCTGTGCAAAAGCCAAGATCACTGTCTACAAATGACTGGTTGTTACAACCATGGCCAGACAGTAGGCATCCTTGGACCAATAAGAAAAGCTCAAGCCTAGGTTTTGGTATATGATCTATACAACAAAAAAGATCTCTAATTCCAGAGGTATGACTGAGACAATCGCAACTTTCGTTGTTTCTTCTGGAAACAACGAAAGACTATATCCCAGACTTCATCCTAGGTGCAGCACAATGACTATGACCACCAACTACAGAAGATGGATTAAAACAGCACTGAAGGAACAGAACTGCTAGAACCACAAAGAAATAATTCATTATAAGCTCCATTCTATGTCCTGTGCAGACATCAAGATCTCTAGAGACAGAGGTCTGATTTTGCTACACATGACGAAGCAAAAGTCTTCCATACACCACAAAAGCATCGATGGGAGAGTAAATGAATATTCAAGGAGTCTATAGTTAATCCCATGACGGTATATGTCAGGGGTGGAGAAACCCTGTATCTCCTAGGCCAAAGGAATTCCCTCTCTAATGCCACCAATATTTAGTGTGTCAATGCAGAAAAAAAATAAGGCACAAAACAATCTTTTTAATCTATTTATCCATTTAGTTATTTTTCTCTTCGACTTGCGTGTTTTGATGTAGGCATTGAAGCCGATGTCTCCAATTTTATTTTATTTTATTTTAGACAGAGAAGAATAAGATAGATACAAAGATAAGAATAAATAGATACATAGAAAAGAAGATATGGATTTACTCAGAGAAAAAAAGCCAGAGACAGAGGAAGAGAGAGAGTGGAGGAGATATGAAGAGAGAACAAGAGAAATGGGCCCAGAGAGAAAGAGAGATTGAGAGAGAATAAGAAAAAATATGGTTACACAGAGAAGATACATAGATTAGACAGAGAAGAATAAGATAGATACAAAGAGAAGAAGAAATAGATATACAGAAAAGAAGATATAGATGCAAAGAGAATAAGAAAAAGAAAGGGGCCAGGAGAGAGAGACAGAAATTGAGGGGGAGAGAGAGATTGAGAGAAGAAGAAAGAGAGAGATTAAGAGAGAAGAAGGAGAGAGGGGGACAGACAGAGAGAAGAGAGAGATCGAACCAGGGAGGATTAGGCTCTTTTGGCCAAATCTTTTGTGCCCCCACACCTCTTTGTTTGAATCATTTATTGTGGATGATTATTGCAAAGCCCCCCCACCGAGAATGGGAGTTGGACACTCAATTTGGGAGCTATTTGGGGACCCTGGTTATATCATCAGTAGACTCAACCACATTTTCACGCAACAAATATGATCAAAATAAAAATAATAAAAATTATAAAAAATTATTATATTCTTTTTTAAAAAACTCATCAGGATTAATAAAAGATTATGCTTTTTTTTCTAAAAATAAACTTTTTATATATATCCTATTATGATAGGATATATATCACGAACAGCCTGAAAACCAAATTTATAAGCAATGATAAAAAAGACAAAAGCAAAATTTAATCACAGAAATTTTATCACAAAAGAGTTTACAAAACTATAATGTAAGAAGACGGTGAGAATTTGTGCTCATCTTAGAAGAGAAAGAGAAGTGTACTTATGAGATAAGAATAACGGTTTGGGGGGAAAATAAGAGGCCATAAATAGTACAAAATAGTACAAAAATAAATGATCTTTAGGAAAGATGATTGAGTCCTTGAGAATCTAAATGAGATACTGATATTTTGTGAAAAGCAAGGTTACCTTAGTATAGTACATAGTTCTTTCCCCAGCCAACATTCAATGGCATCGTCAAAGGCTAAGATTTTGTCATTAGATATTGACATTCAGTATTTCTAAACTGCCTTTTAAGCGCCTCTGTCGATTTTTCCACAAATTTTGCATATGGCCCCATAACTCCCTGAATAATCTATGTAAGCTCCTCATGAACTAGATACCTGAGTCATTTTTCCCTAGACTTCAATTCAACTTCCCTGACAAGTTTTATAACTACCAGGGTAGTCTTGCCTACCTATTTCCTTCTGAGTACTGTCCTTTACCTATCAGCACTTGATAAGAAAATCTGACTCCTGTAACTCTCTTTACAGAATGATCTAGACTTTTTACCCTTAGAATTTTCTTCAAACCACATTTTTCACGGTGAATGTTGAGAAGCACTCAAATAGATTTTTGCTACTGTGATAAAGACCTGTTGAGTCAAGCAGCCACCATCACTCCAGGTACTAAGGTATTAGCACAAACAGAAAGAGGACCATACTCGGAGCATGCTTTCTTAAATTTACCTAGGCAAACCATATTTAAACCCTCACAGTTTAAAATGTTATTGTTTTTCTGATGGGGAGAATATGTTTCTGGCACTGTTATTACTAATGTTAGTAGGGACTATGCCTTGTGGGGGACTTGGGTTCATTGCATACTCTCTAAAAGACTGAGCTGGAGACTTGGGAGGGTGAGAATCCTACAAAATGTCTTCTGATTCGGGCCATTTCAATATCATAGAATCACTTTGTAAGCCGCTTAGGCCAGAACAGCGAATTCACCTGAGAAGCAGTGAAATAAACATCTCACTAGTCAGTAGCAGAGTCCCTGTTCTATTGCGTTTTGCAGTTTCAGGCGACATCACAAACCAGAGTACATTGTTCCAAAATGAGGATATGGTGAGACCCAGGTCTGGAAGCAAATATCGATGCAGGAAATAATCCAGAGAGTAAAAAAGTGCAAGAACAGGTTTAAGATGTCCAGCACTCAAGTAAAGAATCCTACCGCAAAGCTTCTGTTACTAAGAAGGTTCGTCTGCTTAGTGGAAGAAGACCGAAAAAACGAGCGCCTGCTTTCCTCTGACCCCTGCACCTATTGATAAGAAGCAAGCCACACCTAGCGTGGGAGACAAATACCAAGTAGGAAATAATACATTAATCCCATCACCAGATTAAACCCTAGAATGGAGTATGAATATTGATTAGTGTGGGATCAAAATTCAATAGTGTACCGGCCCTGACCATGCCCTGGGTCATGGCCATCCTGCTTTCTGTGGAGGGATGGTGTGCCACTACAAAACTGCTGTGTACCGCCCTTCCATGCTATTGCCTGAGTGAGGGCCCTGACAACAGCCAGGCTGTTCTTCCTGCTGCTTCCTTAGGGTGCTTCCAAAGGGTCTCGCTCATTTTGTTCAGTCTCCCCAGGCACCACTGGCTGGGATGCATTCAGCATTGACTAGCAATAACCTAAATGGATAGAATATTCTCAGTGACTCTCCCCATTGAGTTCCATGGAGTTGTTCCTGTATCCTTCCTTTCCCACTGGCTCAAAGTCGCACTTGATTGACCTGTGTTTCTTCCTGGACTCCTTTTGTACATGAGTTCCTTATAAGTTTCAATATTCTGCCTTGGGCTTTGGAATTGGAGTACTATATGTCTTGGAGTTTTTCTACTTGGGTCTACTTTCCTGGGACCCTTGAGAGTTCTTGAATATGCCTGTCTATACTCCTCAGCTCTGGATAATTCTTACCAGTTTGTTGTTTTAATATAAAATAAAATGTCTAAATTCCTAAAAAAAAATAATCTTCCAGGAATGATGTCTGATTTCTAAGCACAGATCCGTGTGTGCAGAACTAGGAATGAAACAGATGAGTCAAATTGCCCAGAGCCATTCAGTGTATGGCCTCCAGATAACAACAAAAGAATAAAACCATCAGAAATAGGAGAGTGAATACAAGTAAAGATATATATGTAAAAAATAGAGAAATGAAGGAGAAAAATTCAAACCTGCAGTCTGTTTTTTCATTGAATTTTAAGACTGAAAGTTGAATGGATCAGATCAGGGTTTCTGTTGTAAAAGGTCTTTACTTCTTTCCCAACAGAATAGAGAGAGCTGCTGAGCAAAATGAAATTCCAGTTTTCTAGAGGTTGGTTGTAATGGATGTCAGGGACTTGGTACAATGATGTTCATTTACCCTTCCCAACATTGGCTTTTCTTCCCCGTGACTCTATGATGCCTTAGGAAAAATAAGAATTTTGCATGGTAGCTTGTGTCTGAAAAGTTTCTAAGAGCTGGCTGAAAATCACACATTGTGTTTTATTATTTATCACAGTGGAGTAACATGAATCCCTGAGGTTCATAAAAGGCTGATCTGAGGCCCCAGTTCAAAGGGCATATCATGAGGAGCTCATGGCCTGCTTTCAGAGTCACCCCAATGTCCTATCTCACGGTTTTCGGTTCATGCAGTAGGGATTATAGTTACTACTTTGATGACTGAAAGATGCTTTTGTTTATAAGAGCTTGACTGTGCTGTAACCTAGAATATTTTGTGTACCTAATGTCCTCATGTTATCAGATATTTGGGATATTTATTCTGGCAAATTTTAGCAACTTGAAAGTGTAACTGAGTAGCAGAAATGTTTCTCTGGGAGCAGTTGCATTGCAACACCAGAAGCTTACACATATCTGGTGTAGTAAATAAAAATAAAGGACATGTTGTTGCAAGATGTTTGAAGAAATATGATTTGTTTTGACCTGTCCAAAATTGATTGGAATGTTTCTGTAACATTTCCACTTGCTATTCCATGCTATGGAATGGGGCAATATTCCAAGACTTTTCAGGAACTATGGCGCCATTTTGGGGTGGGTTTATATAACTCAATGACATTGAAGTAGAAGTTTCCGGAAAGCTATTTGATTATTTAAATCTTGTTTAAAATAGATACAGTTTGGGTCATTGAAAGTGCAAGGAGCTAGCTTAAAATTCCACTCCATCCATAAAGTATGAAATGATAAAATTAGGAAGTGTTAAAATAGCAGATAAGGCATTGCTTGCAGCTGATCCTGACCCTGGTGGAATCCCAAGCACCCTCCTTGGTCCTTTGAGCCATGCCAAGGAGTGATTCCCTAATCACAGAGCCAAAAGTAAGCCCTGAGCACAGCCAGATATGGCACTAAACCAAAGATGTTAAACAATTAAGAAATAAATCAGAATATTCTAGTGCTCTGGTGGCATTTTGTGAGTGAAGGAGGGGCAACATTTTATATTCCATTAACTGTTAAGACTTCAATCGGTGGTGTGGATTTTGGGGTCACCTGTGGAGACCCTTATGTAGAGCACAGGAGTATGAATGGGTCTTGGGTTTGAGCCAGGAGGGAGAAGTTGGGCAGGGAGTTATTAAATAGCTGCCTAAGAGTTTTTGCTTTCTGTGGAAGGGTGGAACTATCCAGAGAGTAAACATGGTTCTAACAGCTCAGAGACAAGATGCCTACAGGGGTCTTTCTGCTGCCCCTACTGTCAGTTCTCTACCAAATCAGTCAGTTCTTCATTGTTTCTCCCTTTGAGACTTCCCAGTGTCTTCCAGTGACTGATAAAGTCTAAATTTATTTCTAAATATAACTTGGAAGATAAATGTGAAATGATTCCTATTTTCTTTCCATTACATAAATGATCCTAACTGATCCAGTTCTGGCCAATTCTGTGGACTCCTTTTTCCTTATCACTCACCCCAACCCTCAGGAATCACAAAGATCTCCTTGGTGGCCCCTGAACACAGCAAAGGAAGCCTTCCTTGGAATTTTCTGCTTGCCCAGCCACTCTAGACCCCCATAGTCCACGATCTGATAGAAAAGCTCTTACTCATTTTCACAGTGTTGATCTCCAGCTTACTTAAATTTTCATTCCCTCCCTTTATGGAATTTTCTGATGATATTTTCTCCATCTTTAAGCAATCTATTTCTTTGTACTAACTTCAATTTCATTGTTTTCTGGTCTGATATATTTTCTTAGTCATATCTCTTATCCCTTAATAATCTTGTCTATCTGCATCTCTAATACCCCCAACTAGTGTGTGGTATAATCTATGCTCTCGAAAAATATCTAATGACGTTTTTCTTTTTTTTTTCTTCTTTTTTTTTTTTTTTTTTTTTTTTTTTTTTTTTTTTTTTTTTTTTTTTTTTTTTTTTTTTTTTTTTTTTTTTTTTTTGGGTGATAGAGTTGGGAATGGAACTCAGACAAGGAAAGTACTCTACTGCTGAGCCACATCTACAGGTATGTTCAATGGTGATTCCAGCTGATACTTTTGCTATAATGGTAAATAGCAGGATACTTTGAATCATGGTACTGACAGCAAAGAGAATCATGGAACAGAAGTAGGAATTAAGAACAGGAAGAGTCCAAAAAAGATAAACTTTGGAATATTGAATAAATTAGAATGCATTTTCAGGGTTCTGCAGTGTTAAGCATAGGCTAAGACATTCTTTCCCTGGCAGACAATCCAACTTTGATCACCACCAACATTTCTCGTCCCCAAGCATCACCAGAAGTGAGCTTCAAGATTCACGCCGAAGAACACTGAGTATCAGGAGTATGACCTTCATTCCTTTCCCCCTCAAAGGATTTTAGGATGAACCAGACATTAGTAATGCATAGTTTTCAGTATCTGAAGATCAAGAGGAAAAAGTACCCCCCAAAACGGGCATCATATCTTTTCCAGTTACATTATTTTATCTTACTACATTGCAAAAATTACCTTTTTTTACTAGAAAATTTTTTCATTCATCCTAGATGAAAATGAAAAGTTATGGTTAAAATTTGTTTTTACGGGCCCGGAGAGATAGCACAGTGGCATTTGCCTTGCAAGAAGCTGTTCAGGACCAAAGGCGGTTGTTTCGAATCCCGGTGTCACATATGGTCCCCTGTGCCTGCCAGGGGCTATTTTTGAGCAGATAGCCAGGAGTAACCTTTTAGCACCGCCAGGTATGGCCCAAAAAACAAAAAACAAAAGCAAAAAAATAGCTTTTACATTTGGCTTTTCATTTTTCTGAAATCTTTATGGAAGTGAAAGATGGATTTCAATTTCTCTTTGTCAGCAGGAATGAGAGTTCATGAAACAGCAGGGCTTGGAGAGCAATGGG
The DNA here is from genome assembly GCA_004027635.1 of Crocidura indochinensis. Taxonomy (NCBI): domain Eukaryota; kingdom Metazoa; phylum Chordata; class Mammalia; order Eulipotyphla; family Soricidae; genus Crocidura; species Crocidura indochinensis. The sequence goes on from PVKC010028126.1 coordinate 7,370, forward strand.
TGTCAGGAAGTGCAGAAACTGAGAGGATATGTGGAAATAATGCTTTCCTGCAGAAGGGCAGAGAGCCTGGCACAATTATTATTGTTAAAAGCCAGTAGAAAGATGGTGAGCACTGTTTCATTACCACCACCAACACCCCAAGCAAAAACTGACTCAGCCAATTCTGAGGTTTAAAAATGTTCATCCAATCAGAGATCTGCTACTATGGGATGACATAATAAAAGGGAAAGAAGTCAGAAAGTACTAGTATGACAATTTTGTACCCACCAAAAATTTTAGTTATTCATTTTTTCTTTCAGTTATAGTGGTTTCAAAGCAAAATCCAACTGTTTTATTTTGGGGAAAGGCATATTTATTTATTGCTTGCTCCATTTTTTGTTTGTTTAGTTGTTTCTGGATTTTATTTGGTTACATCTGGCTGTGGTCAGAGGTTACTCCTGACTCTGTGCTCAGAAATCGCTCCTGGCAGACTCTGGGGACCTCATGGGATGCCAGGAATTGAACCAGAAACTGTCCAGGATTGACTGAGTGCAAAGCAAAATCCCTACCTCTTTGCTCCAGCCCCAATAAGACATGCTTATTAATTAGATAATCAGTGAAAATATTTGGAAAACTTACTTCATGGAAGAACACCTGCTTTGTATGTGTGAGGCCTCAGATTCAACTCCCATCACAAAGATAAAATAAAGCTTTCACTCGATCAATTTTTTTGTTTTGTTTTGTTTTGGGGCCACACCAGTGAAGCTCAGAAATTGCACCTGGCTTGGGGGATTGAACTGTAGTTCAGCTTAGGTTAGCGTGTGCAAATCAAAAACCCTACTGCTTGCGCCACCGCTCTGACCTAAATGTGTTTTAATTTCATATTTTCTTTTTATTGTTTTTTGTTTTTGTGTCACACTGGCAGTGCTCAGGAGTTACCCCTGGCTCTGTGCTTCAAAGCTGCTTGTGGCAAGGTTGGCAGATCAAATGGGATACTGGGATTTGAACCTGGATCTGTCCTGTGTTGGCCACGTGCAAGGCAGCCTTCTTACTGCTGTGCTATTGCTCCAGTTCTTTTGATCACTTTTAAAGTTTTTTTTTTTTTTACATTCTTTTGGGTTTTGGGGTACATATGAGAATGCTCAAGGTTTTCTTCAGGCTCTGATTACTCTTCGTGGGGCACAGGGGACCATGTAAGATACTGAAGAAAGAACTTGGGTGATTTTCATGTGAGACATGCATCCTACCCTCTATACTACTACGATGGCCTCTTAGTTCTTTATTCTTTTATATATTTACTTATTGGTTTGGGGCCAAACCTATTGGCACTTGTGTTTTCTCCAGACTCGGCTCAGAAATCTCTCCTGACAAGCTCTGGGGACCATATGGGATACCAGGGATTGAATCTGGGTCAGCCCATGCAAGGGAAATGCCCTCCTTACTGTGCTATCACTCCACCCACTATTTTTTTTAATATGGTATACTTCACAAATTTGTGTGTCGTCCTTGCACAGGGGCCATGCTAATCTTTTCTGTATATTCTGTATAGTTCCAGTATATGTGCTGCTGAAATGAGCACTATATATATTGGTTTTTGGATCACACCTGCTCAGGGGTTACTTCTGGCTCTTAGCTCAGAAATAGTTACTGGCAGGCTCTGGGGACCAGATGGGATGCGGATTCGAACCACTGTCCTTCTGCATGTAAGGCAAACGCCTTACCTTCATGCTAACTCTCTGGTCCTCGAGCACTATTTTTTAACTCATTTTATTTTAAATGAATAGATTGTATATGTGTGAAAATGAAGCCTTTCTTGAAGTTTGTGTCACAATTTAGAAATAATTCTTAGACAATTTCATTATGGGGAAAACCAGCCAAACAGGATAATTGGGGGCCAAGGCAATAACTCAAAGGTCTAGAGTGCTTTGCATGTAGCAACATTGAGTTTGATCTTTAGTTTTATCCCTGGTCCCTTAACAAGTACTGTGTAGTCCAACATAAAAAAGAAAAGGAAAGAAAATTAATAGATGGAACAAATATATGAAGGAAAATTTAAATGGTCAATCATGAGCTAAAAGTCAGAGGACAAAAATTATGTGCCACATATTTGCCATGCATTATAATCTGAATGATGAACTGGATGGGGAATGAGTGACTTCTGAGAGCTGCCATGGAGAGGACATATAAACCTTGAGCTTCAAAGCACTCCCAGGATGAGTCAGCATGGGCAATTTGCTGTTTAAGCATGCAGGGCTGTTGTGAGAGGCAGAACTCTTCCTGCATTTGAGTTGCACTGGATAAAAACAATGCAGGTGGAATGTAGGTGTAGAACAATGTAGGTGTTCTTTAAATTGGTAGAACAAAAATAATAAGGAAAAAGTCTATCTTCAGGGATAAAAGGCTTTTATATGGAGCTTTTTAGTTGAAGCAAAAGTTCTCAAAGTTTTTTATTTTTATTTGGCAATTTTATACTTTGGGGTGCCATACCTGACAGTGATCAGGGGCTATTTCTGGTAAGTTGCTTGGGCTTCACTCCCAGTGGTTCTCAGTGCTAGGAAAGAACATAGTCTCTCTCTTGAATCACGTGTACGTTTTTCTTGTCTTTATTTTCCTTTGGGGGCACACCCTGTGACACACAGGGGTTACTCCTGGCTATGAGCTCAGAAAGCACTCCAGGCTCAGGGGACCATGGGGGATGGACGCCAGGTATGTCCTGACAGAGCTGCAAGCAAGGCAAACGCCCTACGGCTGTGCTATTGCTCTGGCCCCATTTATAGGTTTTTCTTAGTAATTGACACTACAAAGTTGATTTAAGAATATCAGAGATTGGGGTCAGAGTGATAACTCAATGATTAAAGCATTTGCCTTGCACAGAACCTTGATAGTCCTGGGTTCAATCCCCAGCATCCCTATGGTCCCGGAGTCTGCTAGTAGTACTTTCTGAGAGCAAGGCAAGGAGTAATCCCAGAGCCCCGATGGTGTAACCAAAAAAAAAAAAAAAAAAACTAAACAAACAGGATATCAGAGATAGGTAGCATCTTCATGCATTTTATATATTAATTGATTAAATAATTATTTATTATATGACATAAATAAAAGGCATAGATTCTAAAGAGCTACTTAGTCTATAACTAAATAATAAAATAACAATACAGGTTAACAAGCTATGGTAGAGGGATTCACAACATATTACAGAAATAATAAGAGCTAAATTGTATTGTGCAACCAATAATGTTGCTAATGGATTATCAGAATGATACAGGAAATATATATAGAATAGAATCAAAACTCGCTCAAAACTAGAACGAAACTAGCTCACAGGGGACAAGGACAGCTATATGGGACATGAATAAAATGGAGAGTGTAAAATTACACTAATAGGGCTGAAGAGATAGCACAGAGTTAGGGCATTTGCCTTGCACGCAGCAAATGCAGGACAGATGGTGGTTCGAATCCCAGCATCCCATATGATACCCCGTGTCTGACAGAGTGATTTCTGAGCACAGAGATAGAGTAACCCCTGAGTACAGCCGCATGTGACCCCCCCACCCCCGCAAAATGACCTTATGTTGTATCTGAACAGTATGCTATAGCAAGTGATTTTGTGTGTGTGTGGGGGGGGTCACAGGGGTACTCCTGGCTCTACTCTCTCAGAAATCACTTCTGGCAGGCTTGGGGGAACATATGGGATGCTGGGATCAAACCACCATCCTTCTGCATGAAAGGCAAATACCTTGCCTCCATGCTATCGCTCTGGTCCCACAAGTGAATATTATTGCACATAATACCCCAGTTCAAGCAAGGAAATAAGGACCTGAAAATACTATATGATTAGTGTATCTTGGATTAGAGGGTTTACAAGGAAACAGTCATTTAAAAAAAATTAGTCATAGGAGTCAAGCTGATGGCGCAGCAGTAGAGTATTTACCTACCACCCTGCTGACCCAGGATAGACCTCAGTTCGATTACCTGGCCTCCCATATTGTCCCCCAAACCCCGGCATCCCATAAGATCCCTAGAGCCAGGAGTAAATTTTGAGCGCGTAGACGGGAGTAACACCTGAGCATCACCACTTGTCACGCCCCTCCCCAAAATATATTAGGCATAGCCAGGGATGTCTTCCAGGTTAGGAACTGATAAAGTCACTAAGAAATTTTTTTTATCTGGAACCTCTTGTCTTGGACATGACACCAGTCCTGCCCCATTGCTTACTTATAAGGCTACTGTAGGAAGAATAGATCTTTTTTTTTTCTAGAACTATAAACATATTTTGCTTTGTTTATTTGTTTAAAAGATACTGCCAAGTTTTCCCTCCCCCCTATTAAAATGTAGATTGTTAGGAGTAAGATCTATTTTTATTTAAAATATATATCCATATCGGATGTTATCTAGGACATGTTAGATTCCATATTGACTTGGGCCAAATCCAAACAGCTAAGCAAATATGCAAATAATAAAGGTAAGAAACTGAAAGGCAGAAAGTTGGAGTTGTCAGGATTTTGCTGTATTATCAAAGATTCTGAAAGTATGTCTCATGAAAGCCTTGTGAATAATAAGTGTAGAAAAAGTTTGAACAAACAGTCAGAATAGTCTCAAGCCTTAACTTTTCTAGCAATGTTATCTTTTCAAGCTGCCTAAAAAATCTCTGAAAGCCCTTCCAAATGATCACATTATAGAAAGGTGTTGTTTAACTCTATTTCATCATGCTACTTATCTTTTGTAATAATTTTTAGTGATTTTAACTAATTGTAAGATTTTAACTAATGCTATTTACCCTGAATGCTCAGAATACCTTCAAGGAGTTTTTATTGCTATATTGGGAAATGAAACAGAACATTTGGTTTGTTTCTGGCCATCCATACCCACTGAGATCATGGGCTACTTCTAGTTTTGTGCTTTTGGGGCCTCCTGGCTGTGTTTGACAAACCTTGTGGGGCTGGGGATAAGCCACATGTCTGTCTCTGTGCTGTTGATCCAATTGCCTGAGCACAACTACACAGGAGCTAGAAGAAAAGTATAATGATTAGCACTCAGACCTGGCATGCTGCCTCAGTCAGATTGAATTTCTGGCACTACAAAGTCCCCTAAGTAAAGATGTGGCCTGGAGCCGCTGGCATGATTTTTCTGCTAGCCTGGGTATCTATGGCACTGCAGGACATGATAGCATCACATTCTCTGGGCCTTGTACTGAATTGATTGCTCTGGTGGTTGGAATTGGTAATGGGGCCTCCTGATATCCTGAGCACTACTTGGGACCCTCCCTATCATCCACTCACCTAGAATAACAGTTTGAATTCTGCCTGCAGCATTTATAAGATGGGGGCAATCTACTTGATGTCTCTGTGCCTCAGCATTTTCATCTATGAAATGGTTACTCCGGGAGAAACTTCCTAATCATATTGCCAAGTGGGTTCTCTGAACCAAGACTCTTAATGGTCATGTTTTATAATAAATGCTATAAACTGTCACTGTTATTGTTGGCATTGTGGTGCTGCAGTTTGCACTAAGTTGAAGGTTCACAAGTGAAAAGCATTTGTCCTTGTGAGAAATATGCAGGACTTGGATATGCAGGAGGAGCCTCCTAGAGTTCCAGAGTCCTAGGGCCACAAGGTCCAGCCATCAGCTCCCAAATGAGGGGACTCTCTGTGTTCTTTTTAACTAAAGCATAAGATCTGAATCTTTCAGCTGATTGAGGACCCTTTTTACAGGACTAAGTAGTTTAAATTCAAAATACTAAGAGTGTGTGCTTTTTGGGAAGGTAGGTGGGTTGACACTTTTGGGGGAAGTGGAAGATGAAGATAAGAGTTGGGATAACCAACAAACATGGGGCAGAATTTAACCTGATATCTGAGTGTGACATAACTACTGGTTGCACATCTGAGTGAGTCTGGTTTGTACTGTTTTTTCCTTTGAGCAGCCCTACTCTTCTCCCCAAGGTACTAATCCCTGAAAAGTAAATAAAAAATGTTAATTTTTTGTTATGGGGTGGGACTACATCTAGTGTTGTGTAGGTTTTATTTCTGACTTTGTGCTCAGGGCTAACTCATAATGGGGCCAGAGGACCAGATGGACTCCAGATGTGTAAGGCGAGTGCCCTGTCGGCTATACTATCTCTGCAGTCCTTTTTTTATTCATATTATTGTTATTTGTTTGCGGGCTATATCTGGTGGCATTCAGGGGTTATATTTATAATATCAGACTCACAGGACCATATGCTGGGGTTTGAAATGGGTTGGTCATGTTCAAATGGCCTATCTGATGTGCTCTAGCTCTGGCCCACACCTTTATTATTATTATTTTTTATTATTTTTAAAAATAGGTTTCTGCTCTGTATATCTGAGTGAGTAGAATCATAGTCCCAACTCAGTGTTCCTTAGGCCCTGTGGTGCTGGGGGCCACCCACACTAAAATCAAGTTTTTTTGTTTTGTTTAAAGGGCTCAGGTTTGGAGCAGTGTCATAGAGGTAGGGGGTCCAGAGCGGTGGCACAGCAATAGGGCGTTTGCCTTGCCCTTGGCTGACCTAAGACAGACTACGGTTTGATCCTTTGGCATCCCATATGGTCCTCCAAACCAGGAGCGATTTCTGAGTACATGGGCAGGAGTAAATCTTGAGCCTTCTTGGGGTCAATGATGGGGTCACTGTGAGTCAGTGCTGTGAAGTTCCTAGACCTAAAAACATTTATGGTGCATGATAGATGGGCCCAACTTGTCATATTCCTATGTTGATCCACATCTACTGGAAGATCTTATGCCTGATTTATTTTCCTTCTTTTATTTTTTTTTGTACTTACCTTGAGCAATAGTATATTGACATTAAGTTTTCTACCTGTAACTTCTATTCCCTTGTTGATGAATTTCATGGATGTACCATTAAAAATGGTGTAAATGTCATTAAAGATTAGGAGCAACTACCCATATCTTTTTTTTTTTTTTGGTTTTTGGGTCACACCCGGCAGTGCTCAGGGGTTACTCCTGGCTCCATGCTCAGAAATTGCTCCTGGCAGGCACGGGGGACCATATGGGGCACCGGGATTCGAACCGATGACCTTTTGCATGAAAGGCAAACACCTTACCTCTATGCTGACTCTCGGGCCCCTACTACCCATATCTTAAATGATTCCTTTCATTTTAAGTTTTGTAACTACCCAGTGTAAGGTAATTTCTGTATCATTCTAATACCTGCCACAGGTTTAGCTCAAGGAACAATTTTATAGTTTTTATAAATATCCACTACATTAATTATATCTTATAATTAATTCATAGGACTCAGGAACAAAACAAATAATTTTAAGGTCAACAAACCAACCATTCCTCACCTGGAATTGTGTTTTGTTTTATTTTGGGGCCCCTGCCAGTGATGCTCAGGGGATACTCCTGGCTATGGGTTCAGAAATCTCTCCTGGCTTGGGGTCCTTATGGGATGCCTGGAACCAAACCCTGGTCCGTCCTAGGTCAGCACGCACAATGCAAATGCCCTACTGCTTTTGCTCAGCTCCTATTTATTCATTTTATATTCCTCATCTGGAATTTAAAATACAATTTAGGGTCAGAGAGATAACACAGGTGTTAAAGTTCTTTGCCTTGCCTGTGGTTAACTTGGTGTGATCTCCAGTACCTCATGGTTTCTCAAGTATATCAGAGATGACTCCCAAGCACAGAAGTGGGAATAGCCCCTGAGCATTACTGGTTCTAGTAAGTCCCCCTTTCCAATAGTAAAATAAAAGAAAGTGAAATAAAATGCTGACTGCTAACTACAGAGCTTTCCATGCATATTGGGCATTTCATTTTAGGATCTCATTTATGCATTTGCAGCCACCTTTGAAATTGTTGCTGTTGTAGGCAGAAAGATGGGAGCAGCCCAAACCAAGGCTTTAGTAGTAAAAGCAATATGTGCTTAAAAGAAGATTCTAGGGGTCAGAGAGATAGCATGGAGGTAGGGTGTCTGCCTTGCATGCAGATGGAGTAACCACTGAGTGCTCCCAGGTGTGACCCAAGAACCAAAAACCAAAAATAAAAACAAACAAAAATGAAGGCTCTAGAAGGGGCAGAGTGATAACACAGTGGTAGGGCATTTGCCTTGCATGGGGCCAACCTGGGTGGGACACACCCAGTTAGATCCTTGCATGCGATATTGTTCCCAGAGCCTGCCAGGAGTGACTTCTGAAGGCAGAGCCAGGAGTAATCTCTGAGCACCACAGTGTGTGAC
>PVKC010028127.1:0-15539 GCA_004027635.1 Crocidura indochinensis
TTTGGAATTTCTGCCCTCAGTATTTGTTGTATATGTTGTGCATGTTCTAGCTACTACAGAATAGTGCTATCATTCTGTGTTTATCTTTCATCTTCTGGCTTACTTCATTTAACATAATGTGTTCTAGGTCCATCCCCGTTGCTGCAAAGTCTGTGATTGTATCATTTCTGACTGCCATGTAGTATTCCATTGTGTATAGATACCACATCTTAATGATCCATTCATCTGTTGTTGGACATCGAGGTTGGTTCCAAGAATTGGCTATTACACTAATTGCTGCTATGAATAGTGGTGTGCACATATACTTTGGAAAGAATGTCCTTCCATCTTGAGGGTAGATACCTAGGAGAGCAATTGCTGGGTCAAATGGCAGCTCAATTCTGAGTTCGTTGAGCAGCACTCTCCAGACTGTTCTCCATAGGGGTTGGATTAGGGGACATTCCCACCAGCAGTGGATGAGAGTGCCTTTCATGCCGCATCCCCGCCAACATAGATTGTTCCCATTGTTTTTGATGTGAGCCATCCTCACTGGTGTAGGGTGGTATCTCATTGTTGTCTTTATTTGGATTTCCCTAATGATGAGTGAAGGTAAGCATGTTTTCATGTGTTTGTTGGCTATCTTTCGGTCTTCTTCAGAGAAGTGTCTATTCATTTCATCTTCCCATTTTTTATGGCTTTATTTGGTTTGGGGAGGTTAAGTTTTCTGAGTGTTTTGTAAATTCTGGATATCAGTCCTTTATTTATGATGGGTGAAAGGATTTTTTCCCAGTCAGTGAACTGTCTTCTTGTGTCAGGTAGGGTTTCTTTTGCCATGCAGAAGCTTTTTAGTTTGACGTAGTCCCATTTGTTTATGTTTGCTGCTAGAGTTCTTGCCATTGGTGCTCCATTCTCAAAGACCTTCTTGATATATACCTATTTTATTCTCTATAAACTTTATAGATTTGGGTCTAATTTTGAGGTCTTTGATCCATTTTAAGTTGATTTTTGTATAAGGAGTGAGGTATAGGTCAATTTTGAGTTTCTTGCATGTGGTTTTCCAGTTGTACCAACACCATTTGTTGAAAAGACTTTCTCTGTCCCATTTCAAGTTCTTGGCTCTTTTGTTGAATATCAGTTGACTGTATATCTGGAGGCTTATGTCTGGGAATTCTGTTCTAACCCACTGGTCTGAGGCTCTGTCCTTGTACCAGTACCATGCTGTTTTGATCACTATGGCTTTATAGTATAGCTTCAGGTTAGGTAAGGTTATGCCACCCAGCTTCCTGTTTTTTAGTATTTGTTTGGCTATCCTGGGACATTTGTGATTCCAGATAAATTTTATGATTGATTGTTCTAATTCTTTGAAGAATGATGTCTGAATTTGGATTAGGATTGCCTTGAATCTATATAGGAGTTTGGGTAGGATGGTTATTTTGATTATGTTGATTCTACCTACCCATGAGCATGGGATGTTCTTCCATTTCCCCAGATCTTCTTCAATTTCTTTCTGAAGTGTTTTGAAGTTTTCCTGGTATAAGTCCTTCACTTCCCGCATAAGGTTGATTCCTAGATACTTGATGTTTTAAGGTACTATTTTAAACAGAGTTGTAGTCTTAATTTCTCTCTCTTCTACTTCATTATTTGAATAGAGAAATGCTACTGTCTTTTGTGTATTTATTTTGTAACCAGCCACTTTGCTGTATTTGTTTATTGTTTCTAGGAGTTTTACTGTGGACTCTTTAGGGTTTTCCATGTATATTGTCATGTCGTCTGCAAAAAGAGATAGTTTGAGTTCCTCTTTCCCTATTTGAATTCCTTTGATTCCCTTCTCTTGTCTGATTGCTATTGCTAGGACTTCTAGGACTATGTTGAATAAGAGTGGAGAAAGTAGACATCCTTGCCTGGTTCCTGACCTTAGTGGAAATGCTTTCAGTTTTTCACCATTTAGGATAATGTTGGCTGTGGACTTTTCATAGATAGCTGTAACTATCTTGAGAAAGGTTCCTTCCAGACCTATTTTGCTTAGTGTTTTCGGCATGAATGGGTGTTGGATTTTGTCAAATGCCTTCTCTGCATCGATTGATATGATCATGTGGTTTTTGTCTTTTTAATTATTGATGTGGTTTATGATGTTGATTTTGTTGCTTATGTTGAACCATCCTTGCATCCCTGGACTGAAGCCAACTTGGTCGTGGTGTATAATCTTTTTGATGTAGTTCTGTATTCGGTTCGCTAATATTTTGTTGAATATTTTTGCATCTATGTTCAATAGTGAAATTGGTCTGTAGTTTTCTTTCCTCATAGTATCTTTGTCCTCTTTGGGAATCAGAGTTACATTGGTCTCATAGAAGGAATTGGGAAGGATTCCTGTATCTTCAATGGTGTGGAAGAGCCGATGAATCAGTGGAAATAATTCTTCTTGGAATGTTTGATAGAATTCACCTGTAAAACTATCTGGGCCTGGACTTTTGTTCTTGGGAAATTTTCTAATTACTGTTTCGATTTCCACTGAGGTGATTGGCCTGTTTAGGGTTTCTAAATCCTCCTTTTCTAGTCTTGGAAGCTGGTATTTTTCCAAAAATCTGTCACTTCTTGGTTCTCTAGCCTAATTGAGTATAGTTGTTTGTAATATGCACTCATGATGTGTTGTATTTCTTGGGGTTCTGTTGTAATCTCTCCCCTTTCATTTGTGATCCTGCTTATTTGGGTGTTTTCCCTCTTTTTTGGGGTGAGACTTGCCAGTGGTTTGTCTATCTTGTTTATTCTTTCAAAAAGCCAACTCTTGGTCTCATTGATTTTCTGTATTGTTTTCTTAGTTTCTATGTTGTTTATTTCTGCTCTAGTTTTTATTATTTCCTGTCTTCTGGTTGTATTTGGGTTTCTTTGTTGTTGTTGTTCCAGCTCCCTAAGGTGGTCCTTTAAGCTGTTAATTTTGTGATTTTCCTCTTACCTGATATAGGATTGTATTACTATGAGTTTCCCCCTAATTACTGCTTTTGCTGTGTCCCATAAGTTTTGACAAGTTGTTTCTTCATTGTCATTTGTATCAAGAAATCTTTTTTATTTCTTCCTTGAGTACCTCTTTGACCCAGCTATTTTTGAGCAGAATGTTGTTTAATCTCCAGGTATTGGATTTTCTCCATTGCTTCTTTTTACAGTTAATTTTGACCTCTGTTGCATAGTGATCCGACAGAGTGCTTCTTATGATCCTTACCTTTGTGATCTTATGCAGGTTATATTTGCATCCTAAGGCGTGGTCTATTCTGGAGAAGGTTCCATATGGACTTGAGAAGAATGTGTATTCTACTTTCTGTGGGTGGAGGGCCCCTTTTTCTCTTTGCACAAATATATTTGTGCAAATTAATAGCTGATTAAAATATTTAATTTACCTGTTTAATGAGATTTTTTTTCTCCTGAACATCACTGCACAGTGTCTGCACATCAGGGCTATAAAACGTAACCTTCATTTTCACACAGGTTTGTAAGCTATCTCTGTGAGGCATGATAAATGTTTTTTTTCTATTATTATTTCTTTGTCTGATCCCCTCAGAATTACTCCTCCTCATAGAAATAAACGTAAAATTAATTAGTCAACTTTTAAAAAATATATCAGGCTCCCAAATTTTGAAAATTAATTAGTTGAGCTTCAAAAGGCATCGGAGGTGATACCTCTTTCCCCCTCTTCTCCTCATATAGGGCCTGTTGTCAGAGCCACCGCAAAGCTTCAAAAGAGCTGCATGTGGCTCTGTAGCCATAGGTTGCTGACCCCTGCGATAGACGACTCCACCCAGCTTTCCTTTTTACCCCTAACAGTACCACAGAACTTAAATCATCTTCTTCTGCCTCATAAATTGAGGGGGAAAGAAAATGGAGCAAACAGTGGAACAAACCAAGAGCAAACAGTCACATAAGAGTTGAATGGAAATAAAAAATGATCAGGTCTAAATAACAACCCCAAAGTCAACTACAACAGAATCAAGACCTACAGCAAGTTAATTACAAAGGGGACCTGTTACACTAGCAGTCCAGAGGGCAATAGTGGGAAGTATAGGATGCATGCTGAGAACAGAGGCGGAGGGAAGACAACATTGGTGGTGGGAATAGCCCTAATTTACTGTCACTGTGTATCTTAACTATAACTGTGAAATATTTATAATTGACATTGGTCACAATAAAAATTAAGAAATAAGAAATCTATTTAAATATAACTATTAAAATGTAAGAAGAAAATGATATTAAATTGTATTAACTGAATTATAAAATACCTTGAGAGGAGAAATATTTATTTTAGTGAAATTAGCAGGAATAACTAATTATTATGCTTTATTGAGAATATGAACATAAATTTTGAAATTGATTTTAAAGTTCCACTCATTAATTGATATTTAGATATTATGCTAGTTAATTCTGAATATTGCACAAAAATATGTCACGCTGCCTCTGTCCATGCTGAGGATTCAAGGGAAACCTCTCTTCTTTCTGCCTGTCTGCCTGTGTCTTTGAATCCTAAAGGTCTCCCTAGCACCCCCCAAAAAATTGCATTCTGAAGCTGCCTGTAAGTAACTTGGCTGTGGTGGTCACTGTCCAATAAGCTGAGATCTCTGGCCTGTAGAGACCCTGACCTGCTGTGCCTCTGTCCACACTGAGGATTCAAGGGAAACCTCTACTGTTTCTGCCTGTCTGCTTGTGTCTTCTAATCCTGAAAGTCTCCCCAGCACCCCTCAAAAAAACTGCATTCTGAAGCTGCCTGTAAGTAACTTGGCTGTGGTGGTCACTGTCCAATAAGCTGAGCTCTCTAGCCTACAGAGGTCCTGCCCTGCTGTACCTCTGTCCATGCTGAGGATTCAAGGGGAACCTCTCCTCTTTCTGCCTGTCTGCCTGTGTCTTTGAATTCTGAAGGTTTACCCAGCACCCCCCCCCAAAAGACTGCATTCTGAAGCTGCCTGTAAGTAACTAGGCTGTAGGGGTCGCCGTCCAATAAGCTGAGATCTCTGGCCTGCGGAGGACTCGCCCTGCTGTGCCTCTGTCCATGCTGAGGACTAAAGGGAAACTTCTCCTATTTCTGCCTGTCTGTCTGTGTCTTTGAATCTTGGAGGTCTACCCAGCACCCCCAAAAAATCTACATTCTGAAGCTGCCTGTAAGTAACTTGGTTGTGGGGTCACCGTCCAATAAGCTGAGCTCTCTGGCTTGTGGAGGCCCCGCCCTGCTGTGCCTTTGTCCACTCTGAGGACTTCAAGGGAAACCTCTCCAGCTCTGCATGTCTGTCAACTAGTGGCAGTAGAAGAGCGTGACTATTTCGCTTCATGGCCGCGCACTCTTTCTAACCAATAAACCCCACCACAACACGCAGGAAAAAGCACACTACAAGCGTGACAATGGGGAAACCTCGCGGGCAAACACCATGCACAGACAATAAAGAGGAAAGCTGGGTTGATCTAATAAATTCTAACCACCTGATTAACCTCTCGGACAAGGAACTTAAAATAACAATATGGAAGATGTTTCAAGAAGTCAAAGAAAGCATAAATAGAACTGAACAGAACACAAAGACAGAAATCAGAAAACTCCAAACTGAAATAACAGATCTGAAAAATATGGTAGCTCAACTGAAAACCTCAATGGATGACCTTGCCAGCAGGGTGTCATCAGCTGAGGAGAGAATCAGAGAACTGAAAGATGCTATGCAGAAAATGTCAACACAACAGAAGAAAGTGGAAAAGAATCTTAAGACAAACGAACAGGCAATGAAAATAGTACTCAAGGAATGCGAACAGATGAAAATAGAAATCTTTGATAAACTCAACAGAAACAACATAAGAATCATTGGAGTCCCAGAGACCCATGTAGGAGATCTCCAAGAAGAATCAACTGTCAAAGACATCATCAAAGAGATACTCGCAGACTTAAAGACTGCATGCAATCAAATTCTACATGCCAAAGAGTACCAGCTAAAAGAGACCCAAAGAAAACCACCCCAAGACAAATCCTCATTACAATGACAAATCCCACAGAGATAGAATACTGAAGACATCAAGATCAAAAAGGGAAATTACATTCAAAGAAGCATCCCTAAGACTTACCGCACACATGTCACAAGAAACTCTAAAGGCCAGAAGGCGCTGTTGGGATATTGTAATAAGACTGAATGAAATGAATGCCTCACAGAGAATACTGCACCCAGCCTGACTCATGTTCAGGTTTGAAGGAAGAATACATAGCTTTATGATAAACATCAGCTCAGAATCTTCACAAATAATAAACCAGCCTTAAAGGAAAACCTGATAGGTCTACTCTAAGATAAGAGAGACCAATAAACACAGCAAACTTATCTACAAAGATGACATTAAATCCTATGACAATCATCTCCTTCAATGTCAATGGACTAAATTCACCAATTAAAAGACACAGAGTGGCAAAATGGGTCAAAAAGATGAATCCAACCTTCTGCTGCCTACAAGAAACACATCTGAATAGTCAGAACAAACATAGACTCAAAATCAAAGGCTGGAGGAAAATCATCCAAGCAAACAGCACCCTCAAAAAAGCTGGGGTGACCATATTAATATCCGATGACATCAACTTTATACTCAGAAAAGTGGTAAGGGAAAAACATGGACACTATGTTCTAATCAAGGGATATGTGCAGCAGGAAGAAATCAGACTATTAAACAAATATACACCCAATGATAGACCAGCAAATTATCTGATACAATTACTGACGAATCTGAAAGAAAATCAATAACAACACAATAATTGTGGGAGACCTCAACGCGGCCCCATCAACACTTGATAGGTCAACCAGACTGAAACCCAACAAAAACATACTAGCCCTGAAAAGAGTAATGAAAGAAAGAGGACTAATAGATATATATAGGACACTCCATCCCAAAAAACCTGGATACATTCTTCTCCAATGTACATGGGTTATTCTCCAGGATAGACTACATGCTGACACATAAAACATACCTCCATAAAATCAAGTGGATAGAAATCTCTCAGGCTACCTTTGCTGATCACAAGAAATTAGATGTGAACTACAAAGTCACACAGAAGAAAAACTTTAACAATTGGAAATTTCCTAATTAGGCACCCTTCTACTGAACAGCCAGTGGGTCCGAGATGAAATAAAAAAGGAAATCAAAACTTTCCTGGAAACAAGTGATAATGAAGACACAACACCCCAGAATCTATGGGACACAGCAAAAGTGGTCCTGAGAGGAAAATTTATAGCTCTACAAGCACACATCAGGAAGAAGAAGGGGCATACCTGAATAACTTAATGACACAGCTCAAAAAATTAGAAAATGACCTACAAAAGGAACCAAAAATAGAAAGACATAAGGAAATAACAAAACTAAAAGCAGAACTTAATGACGTGGAAAACCGAAAATCTGAAAGATCAACAAAAGCAGAAGTTGGTTCTTTAAAAAAATAAACAAGATTGATAGACCATTGGCAAAACTCACAAAGAAAGAGAGAGAGAAAATCCGATAACCCATAATAAAAATGAAAAGGTGGAGATCACGATAGTTATTGCAGAGATCCAAAGGGTACTCAGAGACTACTTTGAGAAACTTTATGCAATTAAACATGACAACCTAGAAGTAGTGGAAAAATTCTTGGACACTTATAACCTTCCACATTTAAGTAAGGAGGATGTAGAATATCTTAACACCCACATCACCACTGAGGAAATGGAAAGTGTAATCAAACATCTGCCCAAAAAGAAAAGCCCAGGTCCAGATGGATTTCCTAATGAATTTTTTCAAATCTTTCAAGAGGAGCTACTACCAATTCTAGCCAGGCTCTTCCATGAAATTGAAAAAACGGGAACACTCCCAAACAGCTTTTATGAAGCCAATGTTACCTTGATACCAAAACCGGACAGGGATGCTGCCAAAAAAGAAAATTACATACCAGTATCCCTGATGAAGTCTGATGCAAAGATCTTCAACAAAATCCTGGCAAAAAGGATCCAATGCATCATCAATAAGATCATACACTACGACCAAGTACGATTCATTCCAGGACTGCAAGGATGGTTTAACATCCATAAATCTATCAACATCATACACAACATCAACAAGAAAAATAAAAATCACATGATCATATCAATAGATGCAGAAAAAGCATTTGATAAGGTCACCTAAATAAAAGAAAATGAGTAAAATATTACAATGATTTGTACTGGATATAAAATCAAGATAAACATACATACAACATAACCATGATAAAATTTGGATTAAAATTTAAATATTATCTATGTATATAGTTAACTAGATATTAATTAATAGATTTAGTTTCTATGGAATGTGTCAGAAGAATAAAGGGAATGTGTCAGAAGAATAAAAAGAGAAAACTAATTATGGATAAAAAGTGTAAAATATGGCAAGAACTTTATCCACAGGGTAAGTTGTAAAGGGCCACACGTAGATAAAAATGCATGGTCCAAAGAATAATATTACTACAGCAATGTGGGTTGACAGTGTCAAAAACGGTTTAGCCATTGCAGCAGAAGACTTAAACCAGACAGTGACCAGAATAATGACGTAAGAGGCAAACAAGACAGAGGAAGTGCTTAAGGAGAGAATACCATTAGTATTTGAATGATGTAGAAGTCCAAGCAAGCAAGTTTGGTCACTCTAGGAAGATCACAAAAAGAGCTATCTACCACACTAGGTCCACAAAAAGGCAGGTTCACAGTGAATGATAACTGACTTAAAGTGTGTATCAAACCCACAGCCCAGGAGATGATTACCATCACAGTGCATGTCCTTCTATTCATGATGACGACATAGTGTAGGGGGTTGCATATGGCTACATATCTGTCATAGGCCATGGAGACAAGAAGCACCATCTCTCCTCCAGTAAAAAGGTGAATGAAAAAAATCTGGGCTATGCATCCAGTGAAGGAGATAGTTTTATGTTCACTCAGAAAATCTGTGATCATTTTAGGGGTGGCAACAGAAGCTTGACAGATGTCCACAAAAGAAAGGTTTCCTAGAAGGAAGTACAAGGGGGGAGTGCAGGTTGACATCATTAGTCACTGTAACGATAATAAGAAGGATTCCCAGCACAATGACTACATACAACACAGAGAAGAAAACAAAATAGAATAGCTGGAGCTCATGATTGCTGCAGAGTCCCAGCAAGACAAACTCAGATACCACTGAAGAATTGACCTTATCCATGGATCTAGGCTGCAAAGTTGCCCTGAAACAATCCTGACGAAAGGAAATGAGAAAAGATTAGAGAGAATAGAGAAAAGAACATTTTTAATATGAAGGATTTTGAGATCCCTTAAATACAAATTATTTAAAAAAGTATTTATTATTTTAAAAAGTATTTAGCAATACTATAATGATATATCTGGATAACAGAACTCTTTAGCAATACTATAATAATATATCTGGAGAACAGGACTCTCTCAATTTGGAGATAGTAGTAAAATCTGTTGCACAATGATCAACACATTCACTCAGCATGCTTACTCATAGTGACCACAGACTCAGCAGTGACTTAAAGTCCAGCTTCACCATTGTAGACTGAATAATTAATTAAAATTGTTGGTTTCGTGGTTATTTTCTATTATTAACTATTATTAGTTATACAATTATATTAATTATTAGTATTAATGATTTTCTGAGTACAAAATTCTCTTAACTATCTAAAAGGCTATATTAATAGCTTTGGCATTTATCACATGATGTATGCTAACAAATAAAAAAAGTACAAGAATGCTAAAAAAACACCTACTAAGAGAATTTAAAATTCAAATGTTATAATGTATGGCATTTTTTATAAAAGTAACTGCAATGAAGTTAGTGTTTTTAATATGCTAAATATTCACTTATTAAAAAAAATTTATTTTACTGGTATTAGAGTAATCTTATACAAAGTATTTTGTCTGAGTTATCAGGTTAGTAAGAGGAGCCCAGTAGATAGATAGGCAAGGTTGAAATCCAGCAGTCTTATGTACCCTAAACCCACCAGGAGTGCCAAAATATCCACGCGGAAATAAAAAATCATGCAAATAAATAGAGGTGTGGGGAAATTTTTTCCTGTTCTAAATTCATCTATTAAACTTTATGCTTTTTTCTTATATTCTCTACTGTTTATATGCATATATGAATGTGTAGTATATAGGTGTTTGCACATTTATATATACTTTTTGAAGAATATCTTTGTTTCCCCTTCTATTTTTAATGTGTTTATTTAGACTTAAAGTACTCAACTGTAAATTTTCCTACCATAATAAAGAAATTTTCTTTATCAAAAATCTTCAAATATCTGACAGTTAAATTTTATACTCCAAGTTAAGTAACGTATTATTTCCTAATCAGAACTTTTAATATCATCTTATTTAGTGCAAACTAACCACTTAAAAGTTGGTATCCCATCAGGACTTAGACTCTTGGTTTACAAATGTGGAGTATTTTTCTCCTATGAACATCTTGCCTTTTATTTATATCATTTAAAAACATTTTTCCCTTTCTTTACTCCCCTTTTTCCTTGGTCTTTCCATTAGCTTCTGTGGCAATAGCCATCACCTCTGTGTGATAAATTCTAATTTTGAGCACCATTTCTCATAGCACTTCAGTATTTCAAACATATATAAAACCGTATTAGGGAGCCGGGAGATAGCATGGAGGTAAGGAGTTTGCCTTTCATGCAAAAGGTCATCGGTTCGAATCCCGGTGCCCCATATGGTCCCCCGTGCCTGCCAGGAGCAATTTCTGGGCATGGGGCCAGGAGTAACCCCCGAGCACTGCCGGGTGTGACCCAAAAACCAAAAATAAATTAATTAATTAATTAAAAAATAAAACTTATTAAATCTGTGAATATTACATATTTGACCTCAACACAATTTTCCTCTCAATTCTGCATGCCTTTTCTCTTTGTACTTTGAATTATACAATTTTCATTATCATTCTTCAGGGCTGTAAATATTACATCTTTCTGGACCTCACACTCCTATTTGTAACATCTCATGTTTTATTAATTACTATAAAATTATTTAATTAAAATTTTTCTGCATGACAGATAATAATAAATGGCATAGTTTTATTTATACTATATACTAATCTATCCAATACTACCCAGACTATCAGATATCAAAAAATCTGACTAATGTTTATAAACTTCTAAAAACTTTCAATTCATTTCTTCATTCTTTCATAGGTGTTTTATTCTAGTGTAAGTACCATCTCATCTAACACAGGTCTCCAAGGTTTAAGTTGATATTTTTCTTTTTCCTAAAATTTATATATTATTTTGACCACACATATGATATCCCAGAGCTATTTTATAGATACACTTTTATTACTACATTGAAGGGTCCTTAAATTCTACTGCTTATTATATATCACATAGATATACAAGAAATAGATCAATCAGAGGAATGTTTTTAATACTGATAGAAATTTATCTCACTTTGTACTTGTCATTTATATAGCATCTCTATTTTAGTCTTGCTATTCATAAAGGCATTTATACTAAATGATCATGCACTCTGAACAGAAATGTTTTCTGAAATGAAGTTTACTTCTGGCTGTCTGCTCAGCAATAGCTCCTGGAAGGCACAGGATATCATAGGGCACACCGGGATACGAACCAACCACCTTTGGTTCTGGATCAGCTGCTTGCTTGCAAGGCAAACACCGCTGTGCTATCTCCTGGACTCTTTATTAGTGATAGCTTTTAAACAAAATTCTTTGATTTTCTTCTATAAGTTTTTTTCCCTAAGAAATCACTTTCAGCTGCTTCTTTGATTCATAAAATTATTAACGTGCTTTTGAATGGTTATGTTATGGGTTTCTATAGGACCCAGTATGCCCATGTTATTGTAGAATGGAATAAGAAAACAACCATCATTGTTCCCAGAAGTAGTACATGATGTGGGGAATATTTTCTTGATCTGGCACCGCCTATGACTGCTCCAGGAGACAATCTTCCATAACGCTTTTGCCTCAGGTCGGAGAGCATGACTTTCACCACATCACGCGGACTCCACTGGCGCTGCATGGCAATTACTCCTGGCTATGCGCTCAGAAACCGCTCTTGGCTTGAGGGATCATATGGGAAGCTGGACCAAACAAAGTCCGTCCTATGACAACCATATGAAAGGCAAATGCCTTACCGCTGTGCCACTGCTCCAGATCCAGATCTAACTGCTATACTATCTTTCTGACCCCAATTTTACTCTTTTTATACTTGCACTTTCTTAGCAGTTTTTACGCTTATTTATAGTTCTAGTGTCATTTGCACTACATTAACAGAAAATGTAATCATATACTTTGTTCCAGTTTTCTTCAAGCTTATTAGGCATTTACTAATTAGCTTGAAATAATTCTCTGCCAGAGAAATATTTTTAAAACATTATTGTTTACCTAGTTTTACTTTTCATTCTATTAGTTGTAAGCTTTCTTTAAAAATGATTTTACAATTTGTTTTCAAGGTTAGTTATACTTTAGAGCCATGCAGGTAGATTGAAAGTAAATATATATCCAATGGTGTAGAGAGAATTAAAATGTGGTTAAAAACTGGAAGACTCTCTCTAGTGCTATGAACAATTGACTAAATAAAACTTTAAAAATTTATAAATTTGGGGCCAGACCGGTGGCGCAAGTTTTAAGACATCTACCTTGCACAAGCTAATCTAGGACTGACCACGGTTCGAATCTCCTGACGTTCCATATTATCTCCCAAGCCACGAGCGATTTCTGAGCACATAGCCAGGAGTAACCCCGGAGTGTCACCAGGTGTGGCCCCAAAACAAGCAAACAAAATTCATAAGTATTAACTTTTCTTGTCTTCCTTTCTCTTCATTCCCTTTGTTTTGACCCACATCTGGGCTTATTCTTTTCTTTGCACTCAGGGAATCAAATCTGGATTAGCCATATGCAAGGCAAGTTTCCTACCTATATATGACCCCTCCAACATATATTTATCCCCCTCTAACTAAACCTTATTCCTCTAGACCATTCATTTAGCATAAAATTACTGAATCAGAAAGAAGTATTACTTGATATCCAAGGGTATTATCACCACCTTTCCATTTTTACAGCAAGATTTTAAAAGAAAATTTTAAAAAATACTAGCGATATAGGGGCCGGAGCAATAGCACAGTGGTAGGGTGTTTGCCTTGCACCTGGCTAACCCAGGACAGACCAAGGTTCTATCCCCCAGAATTCTATATGGCTCCCAAGACAGGAGTGATTTCTCAGCACATTGTCAGGAGTAACACCTGAGCATCTCTGGTGTGGCCCAAAAGCCAAAAAATAACCAACCAACCAAACAAACAAACAAAAAACCCAGTGCCAATATAATGAATTTCTTAATGTTTATTGTACATGTAAAATGTTTTTGTTATTGTATAAAAGGAAATAAAATTTAGTAAAGCTAAAATAACTAAACAGACTAAAAGTGAAATTTCAGCAAGTGTTAATCAAATAACATTAGCTCAAAAATGGTATGTGTATATTTAAAATGCAGCTCATATAGGAGTTCCATGGCTTAGTATATAGAGTCAATATCTATATATATACACATATACAAACAGTACTGAAATAATATAATATAGTTGTAATACTGAGTTTGATTTATTTTTACTATTTTTTGGGAAAAATCTTTCTTGTAGTTTATAATACATTTATTTTTTGTCAGAATGAAATTTCTGAAATGCAATTCATAGGGAAGATACATAAGAAAAAATTGGCTAGATGATGAAACAATAAATAATAGAATAGAAAAGTTTACTACAAAATATGATGAAAAGTTAAATTTTATTGATGGTTTAAGGTAATACAGATAAACATATTTGAGGTTTGTTCTCAGCTGTAAATAACTATAGACAATTTATTTCAATTTAATCTGTATGTAGAAATGAAATTAAATTTTTATATAAACCAAATTGCACACTGAGATGAGATTGGCATGGTTTTATTTGTTGTTTTTGATTTTATTTTTTTCTTTTTTAAAAAATAAAATCTCTTAAATTAATTATTCAAATCATGATGCCTTGAAAAGAATTTCAAATGTATAGATTTCAGTAACGGACCCAAATACTTTCAACCAATTTATCCTACTTAAAAACAAGTAGAATTCAAAAATAGATGCATATACTGCTGTTTGCATTTAAAAATCTTGGAAAAGAATCCTAATGATATAAATATATGTCAAGTTATATAAAAGAAAACAGAAAAGTTCTAAAACATACTACTATACAGTAATGATTAATTATAACTAAAACCATAACAAAATATTAAGACAATGTAACAAATGTATACTAATGAGGTAAAATTCCATGCTTATAACATGACTTTTCAGCATATGAATGACTAAGATAAGAATACCACAGGCTCAATTTCATTGTTCATTTTAATAGCAAATTACAAAAATATTTTGTCTTCAATGAATAAGAATCAAATTTGGTAACATATAACATTAATGTTCATTGGAATCCAAATTATTTTAGTACTTTTATATTTTAATTAATATTTGAGATAATTTATAACTTTGAATTATAAACAAAGATGAATAAATTAAATTTACATAGTAAAACAGGAATTAAATTGTTAATAAATTTATTGAGACAAAAATAAAATTGAACAACTCAATACCCATACGATTGGCAAAATATTGTCATAAGTGGGATTCAGTAGAGGTACTTCATTTATATTCAGGATCGTGGACCTTCAGTGAAAATCTTAACTTTTCCAAGAACTCACATGGCGATTCCTCAACTTTCGCATGGCAGATTTAACATCTTCATTCCTCAGAGAGTAGATGATAGGATTCAACAAGGGTGTACAAACAGTGTAGAACACAGAAAGGTATTTATCCACAGGAAGTCTGCTAAAAGGCCATATGTAGAAATAAATACAAGGCCCAAAAAAAAGAATAACCACTGTGATGTGGGCAGTTAGTGTAGAAAGTGCCTTGGATGAGCCACTGGAGGATCTGTGCCTGACAGTTACCAAAATAATGGTGTATGAAACAATTAAAGCCAGAAAACAACTCAGTGATATTAGACCACTGTTAGTTAGGGTCAAAATTTCCATTTCATACGTGTCCATGCAAGCCAACTCTATCACTAGAGGGAGGTCACAAAAAAAGCTATCTACCTCATTGGGACCACAGAAAGGTAGGTCAACTGTAAAAACCAAGTGACTCACAGAATGAAGAATACCCACAGACCAGGAAATAATCACGAAAATTATACAGAGTTTTTGAGTCATAATTGTGCTATAGTGCAGGGGCTTACAGATGGCTATAAATCTGTCATATGCCATACCTACAAGCAGCATCATCTCACTCCCAACAAAACTATGAAGAAGGAATATCTGGGCCATGCATCCCTCAAAGGAGATTGTTTTGTGTTCCACAAAGAAGTCTATAAGCATCTTAGGTGTGGCAAAATTAGACTGGCAGATATCAATGAAAGAAAGATTACTGAGCAGGAAGTACATAGGAGAGTTCAAGTGGGAGTCAGACAAAATAATAACAATAATCAGAATATTTCCCAGAACTGATGCCACATACACTATAAAGAAAATGG
>PVKC010028128.1:0-15538 GCA_004027635.1 Crocidura indochinensis
AGAGAGAAAGAGAAAATATAAAGCTCCAGTTTTTGGCTTTGGGAGGTGCTGGGATCATTTCTGTGGGTACTTTGGGAACTGGGGGTCAAATCTAAGATCCAGCCATCTGTCTGGTCCTTAGATTGATTTCCTCCCTATGCCCCTCCACGCAATACTTAGACAGTGCAGGTCTGAAGTTCTGGTACTCAAAACCTTCTAGATTTCCCAATAAACCTCTATAACAGAGGGAAGAGCAGGAGAGGCACAGATTCAGAGCTGAGGCTGACAGGCGAACACTAAGATCTAGCATCAGCATTCAGCATCACTCAGAATCCAACATCCAGCAGCGTTCAGAAAAATCTAGCATCCAGCATCGAGCAGCATCCAATATCCAACTTCCAGCATCCAGTATCCAGCATCTAACTTGCTTTCTGAGCAGGTCTACCCAGCAGCTCTGTTTCCTCCTTGCTCCCCACCAAGCCTGGTCTCCCTAATTCTCTCAACCATCTGGCGTTCCCTGGAGTCACTGAGGCTAGACAGGGTGTGTGTGGGGTGGGGAGGAGAGGAATTAAGCACAGACCTGGGGCTCACCTTTCCTGCCTGGCCACCCAGTTCCCACCAACTTCCCTCTGAGGGGAACTGCTTTTCCCAGGCTTGTGAGCACCAGCATATGGAGGGCAAGTCAAGCACCACACCTGGGGCTGGAGCAAATGTACAGCAGGGAGGGAGGGCATTTGCCTTCCAAGCCACCGATCTGGTTTCCATCTCCAGCATCCCATAGAATCTCCCTAACTGCCAGGAATGATTCCTGAGTGCAGAGCCAGAAGTAACCCCTAGGTGCCATTGGTTGTGGCCCAAAAACAAACAAACAAACAAAGGAATAGCTGGGGCCAGAGCAATAGCACAGTGGTAGGGTGTTTGCCTTGCATGGGGCTGACCCAGGACAGACCTGGTTCAATCCTGGGAGTCCTATATGGTTCCCTGAGCCAGGAGTGATTTCTGAGTGCATAGCCAGAAGTAACCCTTGAGCGTCACCAGGTGTGGCCCAAAAACCAAAAGAAAAAACACAATAACAACAAAAAGGAATAGATGTGTTGGTCCCAGACCTTTGAGTAAAGGATGTAGGGGACTGACAGGGAACCTGCCTTTGGGGACTCTGTGAAGCATGGGGTATAGCATGGACGCTTGTTCACCTCTGTCTTGCCTCAAGACCCCAGATAGTCTCACTTTGGAGAAAAAGCAGCAGGGACAAGCCAGGATGAAAACTTTGCAGTGTTGGGCCTTAAACCTGAGGATTCACACTTGACACCTGAGTCTCATCCCTGCTCTGTGAAGGACTTCCTGCAGGCAGAGTTGTGGGGCAGCCTAAGGGTTAGCCCCAGGGCACAGGACTAGACCCTGGTGACCCCGGTCTGCCTGTCTATACTCCCAACCCCGTGTCTGCCAGAGACCTGGGGTCACACACCCAGCCTCTCCTGCCCCTCACTTCGGAGTCGGGCTGAAGGAAAGAGAGAAGTTTTTGTTCCTGAGCTCATTCCAATCAGAATGTGTCCAGACGCCCAAATATTTGATTTGAGCCTGGTTGCTAAGAGGCCTCCCACTGGGCCCCAGCTGCCTGGGGCAGGAGGGTGGCTTTGGCAGCGTGGCAGATTTCTGCCAATTTATTTTGAAACCAGAAAACCTGGAAGCTCGGCCTCCCTCAGGGGTGGGAGGTCTGAGTCAGAGCAGCGGGAGGACTGGCCACTGGGATCTTAAGCTGGGGGAGATGTTCACAGACAAGTGGGGGGGGGGCTCTCAACCCTGCAATTTGGAGAAAGGAGCTCCAACTTTGAGGGGGACCCTTACCCAAGGAACCCAGGAGGTGCTATGAAGGAAATGGGGTGTCGAGTTATAACTGAGCATGGAGAAGGTTGTTCAGAATAGGAGCTTAATGACCCCCAGTGAGAAAGTGGTAAGTGGGGAAGGGTCTGGGTAGTGGGGTGTGATGTAGGTGTTAGGGAGGCATGTTTATTTGGGGAAGCCATACCCGGCAGTGCTCAGGGATTACTCCTGGCTCAGAAATTACTACTGGTGGGGCTGGAGCAATAGCACAGCAGTAGGGCATTTATTTGCCTTGCATGTGACTGACCTGGGAAGGACTCAGATTCGATTCCAGGCATCCCATATGATCCCTGAGCCTGCCAGGAGTGACCTCTGAGCACCACCAGCTGTGGCCCAAATTAAAAAAAAAAAATAAAGAAACTACTGGTAAGCTTGGGGATCATATGGGGTGTTGAGGATTGAACCTGGGTTGGCCACATGCAAGGCAAATACCCTTCTTGCTGTGCCCTCTCTCCAGTCCCAAGGGAGGCATGTTTGTGAGAGAAGGTGAACAGTGAGGTCAAGAAGAGCTCTGGACAAACCACCCCCAACACACACAGAGTATGAGACACTCATAGGCAGGACCAGAGATTGGCAGAGACAGGCCTGAACTTTGTGTTCAAAACTGGGTTTTGCATTTACCTATATTATGGGCGTTGGTGTGAGAAACCTGGGGTTGCAGCTGGCCTGGCTGCAGCAGGGAATGTAAGATGAGGTGTCAGGGTTGAGACTGGCAGCACTGCCTTCTACCCAAGTTCCCCTTTCTAGGAATTATTGGCATGGAGGGAGTGTTGCCTAGTGGATTCTGCTACTGGCTAGAAAATAACCCTCAGGAGCTGGAGTAATATTACAGTGGGAAGGGTGTTTGCCTTGCACACGGTCAACTAGAGTTTGATCCCTGGCATCCCAGATGGCACCAGGAGTGATCCCTGAGCACAGAGCCAGGAGTAATCTCTGAGTACTGAGCACCCCCCAAAAAAAATAAACAAACAAAAGCACGAAACCAAAAATAGGCCTTGAGGTGGGGCTCAGGTGGGGCTTAATGCCTCAGTGTCCCAAAATGTTCAAAAATATCCTGGGGTGAAAATAGAAATTATAGGGTTTGAGAAGAGGGCTATCCTTGGGTGCTTGATGGGAAAATGTTGGCCAGAGTAGGAAACTGGAATTTTCTGTGAAGCCCAGAACAGAGGGATGGTCCCAGCGGGACCACTGGTCCTTCACTCTGGCTTCCTGAGAGGCTCCAAGCAGGCTGGTGTGTGCCTGGAATGGATGAGGAAGCTTCGGGAACTGTCACGGAAGGAGCTATGCAAATGGAAGGACAGAGACAGGAAAGGACTCACGAGCAATTGCTCTACTGGGGCCAGCAGCTCTGCAGGAGAGAAGCAGCTGTCGCCTGGCAGAGAAGCCAAAGGCATCAATCATTCAAGGAACAAAATCAGGAAATTTCTCGTGCAGAGAGAGGTGGGGTTGGTCGCAGCTCTGTGTGTGGAGAGAGGGTGCATGCATCCTTCAGCTGTGTTTTTGTCCCTTTGAGGAATTCCCCCACCGCAACGGTTGCTCAGAATGATGCAGGTCACAGGGTGTATCACAACAGTCTCTTGTCCCCAATACCAATGTTCTTGCTACTGAGGAACGCTAGCCACTGGCAGGAGGACTCGGGACTCGAAGATCACGCTCCGTGGCGGAGAAATGCAGCGAACACAGGGCCAAGTTCTGTGTGATCTTGAACAGTTCCTGGGTGGCCAGCCCAAAGCTGCCTCTTGGTTTTCCAGTAAAGGAAGTCGACAAAGCCTGGGGAAAAAGATATGCCGCCCAGTGTTGTTTCTAGCAGGCCCTAGGGACAGCAGCCTGGTTGGCCTCTGTGCACGGAGCCAAGAATGCGGAGCTGTGGTCTGAGACACGACTGGCCTTTCTGGGATGAGGGCAGTGTGGATGCTGCCAGCCAAGGTTCTCTGCATGCTCAGGGCGCTGCTGCTTTCTTTAGAACATTTTGTGTCCAGGGACAAGGTGAAAGGTCTTTCCTGAAATTGTTGGTTCAAGGCCAGTGGTCGCTATGCACACACCTTTCTTTTATTTATTTTGTGGGGAGGGCACACTTGGTGACCCTTATGGGTTACTCCTGGGTCTACACTCAGGAATTACTCCTGGCAGGCTTCGGGGACTCTATGGGATGCCGAAGATGGAATTTGAATCAGCTGTCTGCAAGGCAAACACCCTCCCCGCTGTGCTATGGCTCAGGCTCTCCATGCACAAAACTGCTCACAGACCAAGTTAATACCTCATAATACCCCAGTATCACACAGGTTTATGTCCAGAAGAAGAGTGAAGAGGTGGAAGGTGCCCAGATTCAGTTGTGCGCAGGGCTTGCTCCTGCTCTCTATTTAGGGATCGCTTCTAGTAGGTTCGAACCATATACAGGGCCAGGGATAGAATCTGGTTGGCTTTATGCAAGGCAAGTGTTTCCCCATTGAACTATCGCTCTAGCCCAATAACAGTAACTGTTTTGGAGTAGGTGGTTGGGCCACTCCTGGCAATTCAGTGGCTACTCCCAGATCCATGCTCTGGGGTCACTCCTGACAATGCTTAGGGGACTATATGGTGTTAGGGTAGAACCCAGAGCCTCCATACGCAAAAGCTTTTTGTTCTGTATCCTTGCCCCTCCCTCAACTTTTTTGTTTTTGTTTTTTTGGGCTACACCTGATGGCTTAGGTGTTACTTCTGACTCTTCACTCAGAAATTGCTCCTGGCATGCTTGGGGACCATATGGGATGCCGGGGGATTGAACCATGGTCTGTTTTGGGTCAGCTGTATGCAAGACAAATGCCCTACTGCTGCGCCATCGCTCTGGCTCCTCTAAACACATTTTTTTTTTTTTAGTTAAAAAGCTATAGTTAGGGAACCTGAGCCAAAGGACAACAGAGAGGATGCTTGCCTTGAATGTGGCCCACAGGAGTTCAATCCCAACATTCTATAGGGTCCCCCGAGCTTGCCAGCAATGATTTCTGAGCAGAGAGCCAGGAGTAACCCCTGAATGCCACTGGGTTTGGCCTGAAAAGGGAGATGCCTGGCATGACCTAGCACTGTCCCCACCCCCGAATAATAAAGAAGTACAAGCCCTTGAGTTCTGTGAAAATGTTGGTGTCCACATGTAGGTCTTTCATTTGAATAGAAAACTGCCCTGTGTTTCCTGTGCTAAATAGTTCAAGCTTCAGTTGGAAGAGTGGATTCCCCTCCATGCCCAGGGTACCATGGAAGGACGTGGGCACAACCTCTACTGATGGGCAGGTTTCCATCCGAGAGAACAGCGCAGCTGGAAGCAAGTGACATTACAAGATTACTCACATCTCTCGCCACATGAAAACTCAGTGGGAGTCTGGCGGGCGGATGGGCTTGGGGTAGGATTTTTTTCCCTCTTCTTAAACCATTCACTTTATCGTACAGACAAAAGATGAGCAGGCAGATGTGACAAGGAGGGAAAACAAGGCTGCATTCTATTAATACCTTCCGCATCTCTCCCAGCTTTCTTCCACGAAATCCAGAGCGTTCTGCAGACATTATCTCATCCGGCCCCATATGTTACCGCAGTGGAGAGAAAGAACTGGAAATGGCCCAGGTGAGAGCAGGGCATTGGACAAGGCATCCATCCTTGGCCTGTACCCCATCTACAGTGCACCATTATTGGAATGACAGCCACACATCACCTTGCCCCCCTGCCGTGCTAGAAGTCCCTTGATTGCATGCACACTGTTGGCTTCTTTTCCTCTCTTGTTTTTATTTTCTTTTATAACACAAAGGCCAATGCTTGAGTAGGGCAATGCTCCCATTAGGCCTGCTGAGGACCCCATACTGTGTGGTTGGTCCTCTAGCCTGGGCTGTCTGCATGGTCACAGTTGGCGTATACCCGCCTGCTTGCCAGTGACTTGGATTCCGATGGAGTTTTGAGTCTGTGAGAATTAATTCCTATAGAAACACCCTGGGCTGATGGCAGGTCAGCAAGACCTATTTCCCCAGGGTACGTGTCCTTGGAGACTGAAAATGGAAATCCATGGTGACTAAGGAGGAAAGAAGGAAGGAAGAAAGGAAGAAAGGAAAATGAGAAGCAGAAATGTTTTCTTCTGGAACTGCAACTCTGAACCCCATCCCACCCCCCACTGCCAGCTCAGGGGAGCCCACAAGCCCTTACACTTCCTATGGGTTTCCTGATGTTTTTTAGGAGGGGGGTGCAGGGCAGGACTCAGCTGTGTTCAATCTTCTCTTGGGTGCAGTAACAGCTTGCTCATGCTCAGGAAGGGTCCCTCACAAGTGGGAAGAATCCATAATA
Organism: Crocidura indochinensis; assembly: GCA_004027635.1. Lineage (NCBI taxonomy): Eukaryota > Metazoa > Chordata > Mammalia > Eulipotyphla > Soricidae > Crocidura > Crocidura indochinensis. The sequence continues at coordinate 6,161 of PVKC010028128.1, forward strand.
GGTTGAGTCTGACCGTGACCGTGAACTCAGTAAGTTCAACAGTGCATCTTGGGGGACTGTGTTCACTCAGGCTCTCATTTCATCACAGACTAAGATCTGAAGAGGTTTTGGGGAAAGTCCAACCTTGGTGGTGACCCTGGTCTGGTGGCCACAGTGGTCGGTCACTTAAACTTGGTTTTACTGAGATGAAGAGCATCCTTGGGACACCCCATGCATGGTTCATGGTGGGAAAAGCACGTCCCACCGAGTGTGTTCTCAGTGGTGAAGTTCAAGACTCAAACCTGCAGGACAATCTCTGTACAGACAATCAGTGTGGTCCCATTTGCTTGTTTATTTGTTTTCTTTTGACTAGGCGGCCTCACTTGGTGGTGCTCAGGGCTTATTCCTGGCTCTGTGCTCCAGGATCACTCTTGACTCCTTTCTGGCTCTGTGCTCTGGGATTAGTTTTAATGGTATTCAGGGCTGGCTCCTGGCTCTGTGCTCTGGGATCATTCATTATGATGCTCAGGATTCTCTCCTGGCTCAGTGCTCAGGGATGGCTCCTGGTAGTGCTCAGGGCTTACTTTTGGCTCTCTGCTCAGGGATCACTCCTGGTGGTGTTTGGTGGGGGGGAACCCAAGTGGTTTTGGAGATTGAACTCTGGTTGACTGTGTACAAAGTAAGTTCCTTACCCACTGGACTCAGACTCCAGCCCCAATTTGTTCTTCAACCTTATTCCGCATAGAAGACCCAGCACCTTGCCACCCTTGTCCTTCCTCTTATGAATGGCCCTGTGCATGTCACTACATGTACTTTCTTGGGTTAGGAAGCGACTCTCCATGCTGACAGGAACCAACATGCCCGTAGTTTCAATGTCAGCCATGGAAGCAGTGTCCAGATAAGAGTGAAGGATTTCTGTGGGTTTTGAGGCTGGGGCATGGGAAACAGCCAGGTGAGGCCATGAAGGGTCAATCTAAGGGCTGTGCTGACTGGGGGTATGTGGGGGTGTCTGAGAAAATCCAACCTGCAAACACCAGATCCTTGGAATTATTCAGCAGTTATCAGACCTCTGGTTCAATTCTTTTGTTGCTGTTGTTTTGTTTTTGGGTCATACCTGGAGGTGCTCAGGGTTACTTCTGGCTCTGTGCTCAGTAATCACTTGTACAATTCAGGAGATGCAATGAGTTGCTAGGGTTTAAACACTGGGCTGGATGTGCTGTGTTCAAAACAAATGCCTTACCCATCCCACCTCTTACCCCTTACCCCTTACCCACCCCTATTTCAGTTCTAACATCACACACACCCCCTTTTATTAAAAGGTTGACTCCATTCAGGAAGAGAGTTCCAGGGGCAGAGTGCATACTTTACATGCAGGAGTCTTGGTTCCATCCTTAGTACCACATGGACTCCCAGAACTGAGCCCAGAGTAGCTCTGAGGATCTCCCAGGCAAAGATGTCTTCACAAATTGTCTTTACACAGTGGAGGAGGCCTTGGATCAGGTCCATTTCTCCTCCTTGTACCAGCTTCTTGTAACTGGTCATCCCCTCATCTATGACCTGGCTGTTTGTAATAGTAGAGTCCTGTGACCAGGCTGCTTGGACACTGTCCTGCATGTCACCTGTTTGTGCTACCGATTTCCCCGCAAACCAGGGTCTCTTCTACTCTAAAAGGAGAATAAGGACATTTTCTACTTCATCTAAATGTTGTTAGGACTAACAAATAAATATGGTAAAGCACATAAAATAGGGCCGGATAGAGGATTCTGATTCCTTGAAATGTTAACAATGCTAAAATTATTACCTAGAATTTCTTCCTTGGGAGACTTTATGAACACCTTTGATCTCACTGGAGCGAGAAAGATTTGTGACCAGTTGACACATTTTTCCCCAAATATATATGATTTGGTTCACTGATTTTCATTTTTTTCCTGAAGAAAACCAAATGGTTCTTTTTCGTGCTGATAAATACTTTCGCCCAGATCCATATTGGCCATCCATAAATTTTCTTTTTGGATTTTGGGTCTAGACCTTGCAGTGCTCAGTGGTTACTCCTGGTGGTACTTGGGGAATCATACGTAGTGCCCAGGATTGCACTAGGGTCTACTACATGAGAAACAACCTTAGTTCATTTCCTATACCATGAAATTTCTTTTTTATGAAGAAAAACCTCAGTATTACTGGAAACAGATTTATATTGTGAAAGAAGGCATATCCCTTCATTCTATGAATAAAGTTTCTACTTGAGGAAAGGTTTATTGAATAACACCTTTAAATATTTTTGTACCCTTATTTTATATTCCTTGTGGCAGGTATAGAACATTTTACATTTTATATGCTCTACTATATTATGTCCTATTTGTCATATTATTCAGAAGAAAATCTGCTTTTATGCATCTATTAAATATCTTTTGCCTTTCATATAATTGTCTAGTTATTCTTTGTTCATTTCCACTTGATTTACCCCTCCATACCCCAATTTTTCATTTTTTGTTTAGCTTCTGGAGTCAGTTCCTCCTAGTTTATCACTTGAAGCATTCAAAACTGACAAGAGGTAATTTTGAGAGTTTCCAATCTAATCTATGCATTGCTTAAGCTATTGTTTATTTCTCCTATACCATCTGCTCAGTGCTGAGTCTGGGCCAAGGGATCCTGAAAAATCGGCTGGAGGATTGGTAGGAGAAGAGTTTGGTGACAGGAGAATTAGTCACTCTTTCGCAATGACTTATTAAAACTACCTCTTTGGATTCTTTAAAGAAAAATCTTTGGACTTTCTGAAAATAGAAAGACTTGGCAGAGAAATGGGAGTAGCCTGGAGTAGCGGTCAGAGTTTTTAAGAGCAGAACTGCTAGAAGCAGAGAGCTTTGGACTGAGCACTCAACAGCGGGTTTGGGTGGAAGGAAGAGCCATAACCCCAAGAATGGCACTCAGGAGACAGTCAGTTCCCCTGGAGAAATGTCCAGTCAAGAGAACTGAATCAGGTCATTTCCAGCAGAGGCTGCGTCATGCTCAGGGAATAGTGCATTTTGCTCTTGTGGGCTAGAATTGGGGAATCTCTTATTGATCATGGTTCAGTATAAGAGGAATAAAGCTCCAGCTGGACCAAGTAAGTCCTCTGTGATCCTCCTTGGTTACTCTGAGTTCTCCAATACATGTCTGAGTCTTTTCTCCAGTACCTACTCCAGCAGGAGTGACTAGATCTTGCTGGGTTTTTTGTTTGTTTGTTTTTGGGTCATACTTGGCAGCGCTCAGGGGTTACTCCTGGTGCTACGCTCAGAAATCGCTCCTGACCATATGGGATTCGAACCACCGTCCTACTGCATACCAGACAAATGCTCTACCTCTAAGCTATCTCTCCGGCCCCTGATCTTGCTGAACAAATACCATTCTGGGCAGTTTGGAGGAGAAAGGAAACTTCTCACAGCATTTTCACCAGTGCCATAAGGCCCAACTAGCTGTTTCAATCCCATTTCTTTTTCCTTACCAAGTCAACACTCACTCAAAAACTCTGGCCACCAGTCACTGATCGTGCAAGGTGATAGGATACACGCACCCCACTTGGTATCCTGCCTTCAAGGACTTCCAACCCCCTCCTCATCCTCACCTCCCTGCCTTTTCACCTTTCTTTGTTCTTTGAAAGGACCAGGAGCATTTCTTCAGTTCTGCTGCAAAAGCTGAGGAGAATGAGTTTGGTGAACTCCTGAGGCCAGTCTTGAGTCAGAGGATGCAGAATTGAGAAAGTACTAGATAAAGGAGGAGGAGGAGGTGGGAATGGGGAGGAAAGAGAAGTAGAAGCCTGGTGGGTATGGGAGAGCTGGGAGAGGGGACACCATCTTCATGTGACCAGACCATGTGCAGTGCTCAAGTCTATTTCTGTTGATCTCCTTTTTAAAAAGATCAGAGCCCGGTACTGGATTGATAGTACAGTGGGGGGTGGGGCACTTGCCTTGTGGACACAAGTTTGATCCTCGGCATCCCATATGGTCTCTTGAGCCTGTCATGAGTGATTTCTGAGTGCAGAGCCAGGCGTAAGTCTGAGTGCAGCTGGACATTGCCCCCAAACTAACAGACAAAACAAATAATTAAAAAGTAAAAGATTTGGGGCCTCTCTCAACAGTGTTTGGGCCTGAAGGTTCAATTCTGGGTCCTATGGTGTGGAGCATAGGACCCATGTGGGGCGAGAGACCCAAGTCAGCACCTGATCCATGCTAGTGCTGCTCTACTACTTTGGTGCTCTACTACCTATGGTGCTCAGAGCTCACCCCTGTGCTCAGGGATCACACCTTGGTGGGAACCCTATGGGGTTCTGGGTACAAATTTAAGACAGCCTGTGTACAAGGCCGGCACCCTAACCCACTGTACTATCTATTGCTCTGGCCTCAAACATATTTCTTTACAGAGTAGGGTGCCATTTGCTTTGCACTTTGGCAGAAAGCCCTCAACTTTGAGATGGGTTCTGGGTGATCCAGCTTAAGGAGGGGGGCCTTCTAAGAGCCAAATCCTTGGTTAGCTTGAGGAAGGGGATAAAGGAAGGTTCTGGAACAGCCAGTGGGGAGAGGGAGGTCCCAGATTCTGCTGAGCCCTGGGATCAGAGAAGAGTTGAGGTCTCAGTTTAGTGTCCAGGTGCTGAAGTTTCCTTTTTTTTGAGGGGGACTGGACTCCTCAGGTCCATCATGGCCTTGGAACAGCCCTGGGAAATGGGACAAGTGTCATTAACCAAGAGCCGGGCTGTTTATTCAGCTGAGGAGGCCTGAACAAGTGGGCGATTCCCTGAACTCCGCAGGCTGGGGACCAGGCGATGACCCTCGGGGCGCTGCGCTTGACAGCTTGGCACAGTCTAAGATAGTCGGTGCTTGCGGGGACTTTTCAGGTTCTTCTCTCCAGGTTGCAGGAAGGGACAATCCCAGGCGTGCTCCCCTTTGGGGGTTGCCCTGTAGGTCAATGCCAGGGGCCCAGCGGGTGCGGGCACCTGTCGAAGAAAGAAGGGCGAAGCGAACAGCTGCAAATCCGGCGGATGCCCAGGCCCTCCAGACCCAACCCTGCGCTAGGCAGCCTTGGAGCGGCGCCCGAGGCCTGTGCCAAGCCGCGTCCAAATGCACCGCCTTGTGGGCATCCATATCAACTCGGAGGGGTCAACTCCCAGGGGGTTGGGGGGAAAAGCGGGCATCGCCTGGCACGTCTGCGCGGCCCCGCGGCCGCCAGAAATCCACGCGGCGAGCCGGAGCCGATTTTGGTGCAATGCGAATCGGCTCCCCGCGCGCGCGGCCCGCCCAGCTCCGGGTGCATTAAGCATCGGAGGACACCCCACGCGCGTCGACGCCCACCGGGGCCCGCACCCTGGGGGAAGGGGTGGCCTCCCGTCTCCATAACAACCTGCGCCCAGGGAGGTAGGTGCAAGCCGAGCCCCGCATCCATCCAGAACGCATCCATCTCCACCGGCGGCCTCTCTCGCCAGCCAGCTAAGGAAAACCCTCGCGCCCCTGGAGACGAGACCGAGTAGCATCAATCCAGCACCCGGAGGTGGTGGTAGTGGAGGTGGTAGTGGGGGGTTGGAGAAGAAAACCTCCCCTTGCGCGCGCGCGCACGCTCCGGAACCCCGCACCTACCCGGGTCCGACCGACCCGCACCTGCCTGCCTCCTCCCGGGCTCCGCGGGGCGCGCGGCGGTGCCCCCTGCAACCGGGGCACGGCGCTCCTGGGCTGCTGCTGGACATCCCCAAAGGAGGCGGGGAGCAAGAGGAGGAGGAGGAGGAGGAGAAGGAGGAGGAGGAGGAGGAGGAGGGCGGCGCGCAGGGCGGAGAAGGGAAGCCAGAAAGTAGCAGAAAGTGAGGCTGGCTGGCGGCGGGCGGCAGGAAGTCGGGGTGCCCAAAACGCAGCCCGATTGCCCGATTGCCAGGCGGCGAGAGTGAAAGAGGAAGGAAACTGCAGGGGAGGAAGCGCAGCCGCAGCCTAGGGTGGTGTTGGGGGGCCTGGGCCGAGCATCCCCGTGCTGAGCATCCATCTCCACGGGGCTCCGCGCGCAGCCGCCTCCATCCGTGCGCCCCTTCCCCAGCGCGCACAAACCCGGGGTCCCCCCCCGCGCGCCCCTCGGCTGCCATGGCCCGGGAGAACGGCGAGAGCAGCGCGTCCTGGAAGAAGCCAGCCGAGGACATCAAGAAGATCTTCGAGTTTAAGGAGACCCTCGGCACGTAAGTGAGGGGTTCGGCGCCCCTTTCCCCGACGCTGCGCTACGGGGACCCGGGGATCGGAGAAGGGGTGGTTGGGGTGTCTTGGTGGGGAGGCCCGCCGCGTCCTTCTCGTCGGCTTCTGGGCTCTGCCGAGCTCCCCTTTCCGTTCAGCGAAGCGCTTTCCCCCTACCACTCCGGGGTGCGGGGCTTGGAGACGAGGGGCCACCCCGGGCGCGCTGCCCACGCGCGCTCTCTGGGCACCACCCCGCACCCTGCACCTTCTTTCCCCCTAGGCCCCCGGCTTGTTTCTCCCACTCGGTCTGAGCGGGGCCGGGGGATCCGTGGCCCAAGGGGGTGCGTTTTTACTCTCTCCGCCTTGGTCCGGGGCACCCTCGGGTTGGCGAGATTCGAGGTGGTCACCGGTGACAGCTGGGGAGCCCCCCTGGTAGTGCCACGCCGCGCCGTGTTCGTTCCCATCTATCTCCTCCTCCCCTAGCTGCCATCTGCGCGCTCCGGTGGCCGGCCGGACTTGGGGTGTCTCGGCGAGCCTGCAAGGGGGGTGCATTTTGCAGTGTGCAGGGTTACGTGGAGGTGACCCCCTTCACCTGCAAGGGGGTCCCTTTCTCCGGGCGCCCCAGGAGGGTTTAGGGGAGAGTAGCCTGGTGGGCGCAGCGTCTCCCTGGCTGCATTTAGCCGCGTGCGTCTGGAGGCAGCAGAGAGAATCATCGCGTCCAGGGCTGGCTGGCTGGCTCCTTCGCTCTCTCGCTGGCCTTGCTGGCTCTGCTGGCTTTTGCAGCCCTTTTCCACCAAGGTCGGGAGGCTGAGCTTGCCTCTGAAGGCAGCTGTGGGGAGTCTGAAGTTCAAGTTAGCATCCCTCCCTCCTGTGACCTGTATGTGAGGTTGGAGGAGCTTCCAGGCGCCCGGGGAGGTGGCACCCCCACAACTTACAGAGGTTTCCGGAGGTGTTGATGAGGCTGGGAAGAAGAGGTGTTTCCTCGGTTAAATGCACGCACCTCCCCTCCCTCCCGCCCTGCTGGTGTTCCCTGAGGCTCTCCAGTCCCGGAGGGTTTGGATGGTTTGGTTTGATTTCTTCGGTCCGCACTGCTATCTCCCCTTTTCCTCCCCACCCCCGCACCGCACCTGCAGTGGGCACCCAGACTTTTCTCCCTCCCTGCCAGGCAGGGAACCCAGGTCTCTGTGGGATGAAATTCGCTTGGTGTTTTGGAGGCAGGTCCCCAGGAAGGGGGGACCCTCACTATCTCTCTTGGTTGTACTGAAACTAGGTTTTCTCGAGATAAGTTGCATCAAATGGGGGTTTTAGGGTTTTGAGGCCGCTTCTTGGCATGGTTGGCGAAGGGGTGAGCTTGGGTCCAAACTTTTGAATCTGATGGTGGGAATCCTGTGTGTGTGAGAGAGACTTCCAGATGCCCAGAGAAGCTGCCCTCTCTGAGATTGTTTGTGGGGGTGCAGGTGGTGAACAGGGTGACAGGGGACCAGGGAGCCCTGCTATGGAAGGCTTGTTCCTGTCATGATCTCACCTGGGCCCTGGACATGGGTCCCTCTGCCTGCGACCCCTAGGCTGTGATCCCTAACTGGCCAGTGCCTACCTTTTTTCATGAGGAAGACACCAAGAAGCTGGGGATTCATTGGCTGTGCCAGAGGAGTCGACTCAACTCTTTAGAACAGGCTCAGCCTCTTGGGTACCAGCCCTGTGTCCTGTAAAAGCAGGCAGGGATTTCCACGTCTGTCTCCAAACTTTTTTGCCTGCTTAAGGTCTGAAGGGCTGAAAGGGATTTAGAAGAAGAAGAACCTGCAGATATCCAAGGGTCCCTGTACTTTTTTAGGGGGTGGGTGGGTTTTGGACCACACCCAGTGGCGCTCAGGAGTCACTCCAAGCCCTGTATTTAGAAATCACTCTTGACTGGCTCCAGGGACTATATGGGATGTTAGGGATAGATCGCAGATCAGCCACATGCAAGGCAAACACCCTCTTCACTGTGCTATTGCTCTGGTCCCTGGGTCTTAGGGCTTTTACTGGACATAACAGAGCTGTCCCGAGAGGTGGCCTTGCAAAGTGAGTGCAGAGTCCAGGCCTAAGTGGAGAAGCCTTTATACATTTTCAGCAAAGGCATCACACTGCTCAGTTGCCTTCTGGGGTTTCTGTTTACTCTCACATGCCCTCTCTCCCTCAGAACAGCAGTTTAGGGAAGCTGAGGCACAAGGCGTCAGAGTGACCTCCCCCATGCCAGGCGGTTATGAAATGCGGCTCTAGTGTTGGATGGAGGCAGGCCAGCTCACCATGATCTGTGTGGGGCTGAGCCACTTGGTGGCTTATGTAACAGCCGACGTTGAATCATAATTTGACTTCACTTTAGTATCTCGAAAGAAAGCTCATTTTAATATCAATGTGAAGGAAACGTGATTTGGGAGGGCGCTGTGAAGAGTGTCAACTGCATTGTCCTATCTTCTGAGTATTCCAACATGGTGCCCTGAGTGGGAGGCTCTTCTCACCCAGTCATTGTGGCTTGAGTGCCATCAGTGAGGTCACGGCTGGCCTGGGCATCCATCTGCTGGAGTTTCCAGTGCAATCCCAATACCCCAGACTGTGGTGGCACACTGGTCCCCAGGACACCTGAAGGTAGATGGCTCTTATCATTGTCTATCAGTCTGTAAAACCTACCTAGGGCCAGGTGGTGAGTGGGCAGGGTGGGCATGAACCTGGCCCAACTCTGTAATCCAGTGGCTCGGATCCAACTCATCTGTTTGCAGTGATGATGGGGCCAAATCACTTAATTATCTTTGAAGTGAAACAGGTCTGGCCTCTGTGTGGTTGGTGATCCTGGCTGGTTAGGGGAGCATGGGGAGCTGGGAAGAGCTCTAGATAGAAAGGAGGGTGAGAGGGTGTGTGGTTTGGGCTGGAGAGAGAGTACACGGGTTAAGGCACCTTATATGAGGCTGACCCCGGTTCTATCCTGGCACTACATATAATCCCCCAATACAGCTGAGAATGGCCCTGCCTCCCCCCACCCCTCCACCCCTGTTGTAATCCGATCCCAGGAGAGGTTCTCTAACGGAGGTAGGGAGGACGAGTTCTCTCTCCTCCAACTTGGAGAACGCGTCTACCACCCAGTAACCAGCGGTTCTGAGGTGAATCGGCGAGTGAACAGCTCACGGAGAGTCAGACTTGTGGAAATATCAGCTTTATTCGGTGGAAATAACTGAGGTCCAATGACCCA
>PVKC010028129.1:0-15581 GCA_004027635.1 Crocidura indochinensis
GATGCTGAGAAATAAACCTGGGTTTGTCCTGCCGCTGTGCTATCTTTGCTAAAATTTATCTTTATCTTTGCCAATAATTGAAACACTTTGTATAAAAATTGGTTCATGCTTTCCCTGTCTCTTCCTAATTCATTGTCTTGAAAGCAGGAAAAAAAAGATCTAAGGTTAGTCACCAAAATTGTGATTTTTCAAGAGTCACACCTGACCCTTTTAGATGAAATGCCATCCAGTCAAAACCTAGTGTGGGTCAACTGACAAAGTTTGGAAAGATTACAATACAAAAATCACTTCCTCACACCTAATATTTATTGCAGCACTATTCACAATAGCCAGGCTCTGGAAACAACCAAGATGCCCTTCAACAGATGAATGGCTAAAGAAACTGTGGTACATATGCATAATAGAATATTATGCAGCCGCCTGGAGAGAGGAAGCCATGAAATTTTCCTATACATGGATGGACATGGAATCTATCATGCTGAGTGAAATAAGTCAGAGGGATAGAGATAGACACAGAATAGGCTTACTCATCTATGGGTTTTAAGAAAAATAAAAGTCATTTTTGCAACAATCCTCAGAGACAAAGAGAGGAGGGCTGGAACTTCCAGCTCACTCCAGGAAGCTCATCACAAAGAGCGGTGAATGCAGTTATAGAAATAACTACACTGAGAACTACCATAACCATGTGAATGAATGAGGGAACTGGAAAGCCTGTCTAGAGTACAGGTGGGATGGAGGGAGATTTGGGACATTGATCATGGGAATGTTGCACTGGTGTTCTTTACATGACTGAAACCTAATCACAATCATATTTGTAATCAAGATGTTTAAATAAAGATATTATAAAAAAAAGAAATTGAGCAGACAATGAAAGGTCTATATCATTGTATAAAATTGATCAACTGAAGTTGAATGAAATGAATATTCCTCATTTCCCCCATTCTGGTAGCATACCCAATACTGCTTAGGGTGTCTCCAGGAAGTGCTCTGGTGACATGTGGTGGTGCCAGGGATCCTTCAAGAGCTGGGAGACTGGAAGGTTTCTACATACAAAGTATGTGTTCCAGTACTTTATACTATCTCCCCTTCCCAATATAATGGCAGGTGAATGGAAGGACAAAGCAAACAGACCACCATGCTTGTAATTTACCCTCAAATAGTAAACCCTAATAGGCAAATTGGGATTAAGGTTATATAAAGTAATATACTTGTTTTTGGATTTTGTAACTTTTATAAATTGAAAATTATTTCCAAACAAAAGTTAACTGGCAAATCAATGGTAGATACATGCTTCAAATGTCTGAAGCCCTGGATTTAAGCCCTGCCAATAAATGAATAAACAAATGAAAAATGAGGCCAGAGTGATAGCATAGTGGTAGGGCATTTGCCTTGCATGCAGCTGACCCAAAACAGTCCTGGGTTCAATCCCTGGCATCTCATATAGTCTCCCGAGCCTGCCAGGAGAGATTTCTGAACACAAAGTCAGGAGTAAAACCCTAGCACTGCTGAGCATGGCCCAAAAACCAAAGCCAAAACAAACAAACAAACAAAAATCCCAAATATAAATGAATTAATTAGGGGTTGGAGCAATAGCACAGTAGTTAGGTCATTTGCCTTGCATAGCTGATCCAGGTTTGATCCAGAGCATTTCATATAGTCCCCCTAGGCTGCCAGGGGTAATTTCTGACCCAGAGCCAAAAGTAACTCCTGAGTGCTGCCAGATATGAACCATAAACAAAACAAAATAAATAAAAATATTGATTTAATTTTAAAAAATCTACTAAAAAAGAAGATGGAATAGTCTAAGGGCCTGAACAATAGCACAGTGGATAGGGCATTTTCCTTATACATGGCCTACACAGGGCAAATTCCCAGCATCCTATATATAGGATATATATCCTATATCTTATCCCCAAGCCATCCAGAAGTGATTCTTGAGCACAGAGCCATGAGTAACCTCTGAACACCGCTGCGTCTTGCCTGTACACGTCTGATCCTAGTTCAATCTCTGGCACCCCATATGGTCCTCTGAGATCTGTCAGGAGGGATGCCTGAGCACAGAGTCAGGGGTAATCCCTGAGCACTGCTGTGTGTGGGTCAAAGCCCAAAACTCAAATGTTCCACTTATTAAGGGAAAAGGAACTCCCAAATGGGGTCATTAATCATTTGACAACTAAATAATACATGAAATACAGGAGGGGCCCTCAAACTATGAACCCATAGGACACATGCAGCACACCAAGGATATTTATCTGGCCTACCAGTGTTTTTGCCATCGCTGCTTTGTCCAGCTTAGCCACCAACTCATCCTGGGCTTGCAGTGCGCATGTGCTATCATCTGTATTCTCTAACTCCCCTTCTTCTCTCTGTCTGTTGACCCCTCCTTCCAGTCTCAGGCAGGGATCCTCAAACTGTGGCCCATGGACACTATTATTGTTCATAATTTTTTAAAACTATAGTCCAGCCCTCCAGTGGTCTGAGGGACAGTGAGCTGGCCTCCTATTTAAAAAGTTTGAGGACCTCTGATGTACAACATATAGATGAGGCTCTAGAGTAAAACTTCCCAAGATAAACATGTTCTTATAAGCTACAGATGTTCTGAACTGAGAGATGGAACAGTGGTTGAGAGACTTGCCTTATTTCCTGCCAGTCTCAGTTCTGAAACTGGCACTGCATGTTCCCCCATTCTCAAGCATAGTCAAGAATAACTCCCAAGCACCACCAAATGTTGTCCAAAACGCTCAAACCCAATAAACTAAACTAAATAAAATAAAATACAGGGGCTAAAGTGATAGCACAGTGGTAGGACATTTGCCTTGCATGCAGCCAAATCTGGAACGGACCTGGGTTCGATTCTCAGCATCCCATATGGTCCCTGGAGCCTGCCAGGAGCATAACACATAAGCGCTGCCAGGTGTGGCCCAAAAACCAACAAATAAATAAATAAATAAAATAAAATACAGGGGTTCAAGGAGGACATAAATCTTATGTAAGAAACTTGTCTGGCTGGCATCTATTGCAATAATACTTTCTGTTTATACTTCATTATCAGGGGAGCTTTTCTTGTTTGTTTGTTTGTTTGTGGGCTACACCCAGTAATGCTCAGAAGTTACTCTTGACTCTGCACTTGGGAATCACTCCAAGCACTGCACAGAGGTTTAATGGGATGCCTAGAATAGAACCCAGGTTGGCTGCATGCCTTACATACTATACTAATTCTCTCGCCTCCATCAGGAGAGTTTCATTCATTTTTAGGACCTCACATGTTAGAAGACTTGCCCAAGGTCACCTGGCCAGTCCATGCAGAAGCTAGGTTGGAATCTGGAGACCTTTGTCTGGAAACCCTGTGCCCTTTTCTTCCCTCCCCAACCAGGTGCCCATTTGGGGCCTGCCCAGTGAGGATTTACAGTTGCCAGGGGATAACTTTACTTATGTAAAAAAGACACCAAATCTTGCATATAAATTGTGTGTGGGGTTGTAGAAGCAGCTGTAAAAATAATGGCATTATTACAAGAGGATTAAAATAGAGTTTGTTTCAGTCACAGAACAAGCTTTGTGAGCTTTTAGCAGGAACCTCAAAGTCTAGATATGCAATTAGAAGAAAACCCCTAGAAGTTTTATTAGTGATGAGTTTCAGAACCTTATAAACACTAAAGGGAAACTTGGGCTGGCCTTATTACTGCATTTACCATTTTCTATTTTATCTTCCTAAACAGTATGGTATCGCTATATCTCATATTGTTTTGTTTGCTCCTATATTTTAGGAATCTATCTGGGCGATTTCAACTGCTTTACACACTTTTTTGTTGTTGTTTGCTTTGTGGGGGTCATACTCAGTAATGCTCAGAGGTTACTCCTGGCTCTGCTCTCAAGAATCACTTTGGACAGGTTAAGGGGGCCAGATGGGATGCTGGAGATCGAACCTTGGTCGGTTATGTGCAAAGCAAGCACCCTACCCATTGTGCTATTGCTCTGGTCCCCAACCTGCATACCTTTTTAGTTCGTTTGTTTTTGGACCACACCACTCAGGGTTTACTCCTGGATTTGCACTCAGAAATCACACCTGGCAGGCTCTGGGGACTATATGGGATGCCAGGAATCAAACTCAGGTTGGCTGCATGCAAGGCAATCACCCTACTATTGTGCTATCACTCTGTTTCAGATCAGTATACTTTTAATTTTGTTTGTTTGTTTTTTTGGCCACACCCGGTGAAGCTCAGGGGTTACTCCTGGCTATGCATTCAGAAATCGCTCCTGGTTTGGGAGACCTGGCTTGGGAAGCTGGGGGATTGAACCGCGGTCTGTCCTAGGCTATCACAGACAAGGCAGACACCTTACGCCTTGCACCCCTGCTCCAACTTCTGTATAGTTTTAATTTTTTTGTTTGTTTGAGGGGAGTGGCACAGACAGGAGTGCACAGGGCTTACTCCTGGCTGTGCTTTTCGGGGTACACCAGGCAGACTCTGGTAACCATATGCATTGTCAGGGATTAAACCTGGCTCAGCCGTGTGCAAGTTAAGTGCCCTACCAGCAGTACTATTGTTCAGGACCCAGATCTACATATGTTTTCACTGAAGATGGGGTCACAGTTCTTTTTTCCTAGGAATTTATATCTCCTGTTCACAATCTCTAAATGATCCAGTTTTATCTTCTTTGACTCAGAGCCACCAACTCAGAAAAAATAATGGTGCTGATTTCTAGACAGGGTGAGAAAAATGATACAGATTTTTTTTTTTTGCACTCAACTTCATAAAGCTCAGAAGCCCATGTATTGTTGGGGTTTGAACCCAAGGCACTCACATACAAATCATGCACTCCAGCCCTTTAAACAATCTTTCTTATAAAGTGGGTTTTGTGTTGGATGATTTAGTCAGCTATAGGCTAATGAACATTATGAGTATTTAAAGTAGGCGGATCTCAGCCCTGATGTTTAGTAGGTTTGTTGGATTAAGTGTACTTTGACTTAAGTTACTTTCAATCTATGATAGGTTTATGAGGATGCAACCTCATTGTAAGTAAAGGAGGAACTGAAGTCTTGAGAAGCATGACATGATGTGACTTCTAGATTTAGCCTGGAATTTGGCCTGCATCTGGTACATGCCAGCAAACATCTAGAAAAGGGCTAAAGAGATAGTGTGGAGGGAAGTGTGCTTGCCTTGCATGTGGCTGACCCAGGGTTGATTTCTGGCACCCCAGTTGGGCCCCAGATCCCGTTCAGGACTAATGTTGGAGCACAGAACCAGTACTAAATCCGGGACACCACCAGATGTGATACCCAAACAAGAAAAAAGTGGTTCTTCTCTCCTTAACTTTTTGTCTGTAAAGTGGGGATAGTTAGATTCTACTGAACAGAATGATAATCACAAAAGGACTTAGCACCATTTCAGAGGCTTTAGGAGAGTGTGGGAGTTGTCTGCCACCAGTAGCTCTTTCAACTATCCCAACAGAAGTTGAAGGTTAGGACTGTTATTCCTCTCCTTCATAAATGAGAGAGCAGAAAATTGAGTCCCTACTTGGATCAAAATTTCATGACCCAAAGTCCTCCACCTAGAATCCACTTAACCTCAAGGCTATTCAGTTCTAAACTTTCTGCCAGTTCATTTTTTTTTAGATTGAGTTGGAGATTAAGCCCAGATCTCAAATATACAAGCCTAATTGATTTACTAAAACCCTGTATTGCCTACCAGGGGCCCTTTAGTGTGGCTTTTTGTTCATTAGCTTCCTTGTAGGATCTAGTGCTATTTGACAACTTCAGATGAGCCACCTGAAGAACAAGCTTCTTTTGAAATCTGGATGTGTTCTGGATCTGCAATGATTGTAGCTTCAAACAGCCACCTCCTTTCTTTTCTCATTGCTCCCTCACCAGCAGTGTATGTCAGATTTTCCTATTGTTTACTCATATTTATATTTCTGTGTGCACATTTGCTTATTTGGAAGCAGTTTGGATCAGATTTGTCAATGCTTAGAACTTAGCAAAATTTTCACTCTATAAGACACATATAGTTTTTTGATGAATTAAACAAGAAAAAAGAATCTAAGCAAACGATAAAAGAGACCCCATCAGGAGATGGCAGCTGGGGAACAACCAGCTTGTGAAGCTGAAGTATATTAACAATACGCCAGTCCACAGGTGGTTAAACATACTTACCTAACTTTTTTTTTTAATATCAGAAAAAAGTTATTTTAGATACTCAGGCTTCAACTCCAGGTGGCATTCACTCTATAAGATGCACAGACATTTTCCCCCCATCTTTTGGGAGGAAAAAGGTGCAACTTATGGTACCAAAAATATAGTAACTCCTGGCTCTGTCTTCAGAAAAGCTTATGTGGTACAGACTTCAAACTGGGATTGGCACATGCAAGTAAGTGCCATAAACCCAGAAGTTCCTCTTCAACAACATTAAGTGTTTCTTTATATAAATACAGATTCATAAACATGTTGTAAAGTCTAATGGGTATTTATATAGTGTATGCACATACTAGTGTACAATATAACATACATAGGTATTATTAATCAATGACATAAAGATAAGTAGAGATGGAAACTCAGGGTTTTTTTTTTTATTATTATTTGGGAGGGATGTGGGTCACATTCAGCACTGTTCAAGAGTTCCGACTTTCTGCTTAGGGGTCCTTGCTGGCAGTTCTTGGAAGGGGTTGTCATATGATATAGGGATTTGAACCCAAAACTACCATATGAAAGCAAGTCTTTCAGTCTTTCAGCCAGGCTCTGAGTCCCCTAGCAAGCTTTGGGGACCATATGGAATGCCAGGGATTGAAGCTGAGTTGACCACGTGCAAGGCAAATGCACAACCTGCTATGCTTCGCTCTGACTCCTGTTCCAGTGTTTTGAGTCATCTCCACAGCCCAAGGAAGTGTGGAAAGGTAATAAAGATAAGAATTTTTTGTTTTGTTTTGTTTTGTTTTGGGGCCGCACCCGGTGACGCTCAGGGGTTATTCCTGGTTATGCGCTCAGAAATCGCTCCTGGCTTGGGGGACCATATGGGACGCTGGGGAGTGAAACACGGTTCATTCTAGGCTAGCAATCACAAGGCAGATGCCTTATCGCCCCGCATCACTGCTCCAGCCCTAGGTTTTTTGTTTTATGTTTTTGTTTTGCAAAAGACGGGCTGGGGATTGAACTCAGGGTCTCATACATGAAAGACGGGTGTTATACAACTTATATATCTATTTATTATTTTTTAATAAAATCTTTATTTAAGCACCATGATTACAAGCATGTTTGTAATTGGTTTTCAGTCATAAACAGAATATCCCCCTTCACCAGAGCAACATTCCCACCACTAATGCTCCCCACTCACCCTGCCTGTATACAAGACAGGCATTCTACTTCTCTCATTCCTTAATATTGTCATGCTAGTTGTTAGTATAGTTATTTTCCTAACAGCATTCACCACTCTTAGTGGTGATCTTCAAATTGTGAGCTGGTCCTTCCTGTTCTTCCAGCCCTTAACTCTATTGTCTCTGGGCCTTATTACAATAATTTGCTTAATTTTTCTTAAAACCCATAGATGAGTGAAACTAGTATGTCTCTATCTCTCTACCTCTGACTTATTTCACTCAACATGATAGATTCCATGCCCATCCATGTTTAGGAAAATTTCATGACTTCATCTCTCCTGATGGCTGCATAATATTGCATTGCGTATATGTATCACAGTTTCTTTAACCATTCATCTGTTGAAGGGAATCTTTTTATTTATTTATTTTTTTTTTTGGGGGGGGGAATCTTGATTGTTTCCAGAGTCTGGCTATTGTAAATAGCGCTGCAATGAATATAGATGTGTGGAAGGGAATTTTGAATTGTATTTTTGTGTTCCTATGGATATATATATATCTAGGAATGGTATAGCTGGATCATATGGGAGCTCAATTTCCACTTTTTTGAGGAATATCTATATTGTTTACCATAAAGGCTGGACTAGAGGGCATTCCCACCAGCAGTGAATAAAAGTTCTTTTCTCTCCACATCCCTGCCAGCACTGATTGTTCTTATATTTTGTGATGTGTGCCAGTCTATGTGGTATGAGATGGTACCTCATTGTTGTTTTGAATTGCATCTCCCTGATGATTAGTGATGTAGAGCATTTTTTCATGTGTCTTTTGGTCATTTATATTTCTTCTCTGAGGAATTGTCTGTTCATTTCTTCTCCCCATTTTTTGATGGCGCTATATGTTTTTTCTTGTTAAGTTCTGTCAGTACCTTGTATATTTTTGATATTAGCTCCTTGTCTGATGGGTTTTGGGTGAATAGTTTCTCCCATTCTGTGGGTGGCTTTTGTATTCTAGCTGTTTCCTCCTTGAAGATAGCTTTAGCCTCAATGTCATAGAGTGTTTTATGTTCTATGTACCTTATGGTTTCAGGCCTGATATTAAGGTCTTTAATCAATTTAGATTTGATCTTTGTGCATGGTGTTAGATGGAGGTCTGAGTTCACTTTTTTGCAAGCCGCTAACCAGTTGTGCCAACATTATTTGAAGAGACTTTCCTTACTCCATTTTGGATTTCTTGCCCCTTTATCAAAGATTAGTTCATTGTAAGCCTGGGGAACATTCTCTGAATACTCAAGTCTATTTCACTGATCTGAGGATCTGTCTTTATTCCAATACCATGCTCTTTTGATAACCATTGCTTTGTAATACAGTTTATAATTGGGGAAAGTAATGTCTCTCATATCCCTTTTCCCAAGGATTGTTTTAGCTATTAATGAGTGTTTAGGGGCCTGGGAGATAGCATGGAGGTAAGGCGTTTACCTTTCATGCAAAAGGTCATCGATTCGAACCCCAGTGCCCCTATGGTCCCCTGTGCCTGCCAGGAGCAATTTCTGAGCATGGAGCCAGGAGTATCCCCTGAGCACTGCAGGGTGTGACCCAAAAACCAAAAAAAAAAAAAATGAGTGTTTATTGGTGTTTTACAACTTAACCATATTGCTTAACACAATAGAGGTTTTTTAAATTATTTGATTTATTACTATTGATGCATTATTTGCAATAGGTTATTGTTTATGCTTTGTTTTGTTTTGTTTTTGTTTTGGGGCCATACCCAGCAGTGCTCAGGGGTTACCCCTGGCTCTGAGTTCAGAAATCACTCTTGGCAGGCTCTGGGAACAATACAGGAGATGCTGGAGCCTGGGTCCATCCCCAGTCAGACACATACAAGGCAAATGCCCCGCCACTGTCCTATTGCTCTGACCCATGTTTTGCTTTATGTGTACCAAGTTACTGTACCCACTCCCACGCTCAACTTGCTAAAATCTCTTCACCACTGCTTTAGGTTCAGTTTGTACTATTTAAACCCACTTTTGAAGTGTTTCTTAAGCCCTGTAAGGGATCAGGCACCATCTCACTTCCAAAGTAGCAGGGTATTTTTAGGTCGATGTGACTTTATTTCTTTTGATTCTTTTCTTTTTTTGTTTTTGTTTTTTTTTGTTTTTGGGTCACACCCAATGACGCTCAGGGGTTACTCCTGGCTATGCGCTCAGAAGTCGCTTCTGACTTGGGGGACCATATGGGAAACTGGGGGATCAAACCGAGGGTCATCCTAGGCTAGCGCAGGCAAGGCAGGCACCTTACCTCCAGCGCCACCACCCGGCCCCCTCTTTTGATTATTTTCATTATATCCAGCAGTGCTCAGTAGCTACTTCCAGCCATATTCGGTGCTGAGAATGGAACCCAGGCCTCTTCCATGAAAGACATGTGCTCAGCCCTTTAAGCTCTATCTCCAATATTCTTTTGTCATATCAACAATAGGAAAAATAAAAACCATATAATCATATCAATAGAAGCAGATAAAGCATTTGATAAAGTCCAACACCCATTCATGATGAAATTTTTTTTTAACAATATGGGAATGGAAAGGACTTTTCTCAATATCATTAAGGCCGGGGGCCCGGGAGATAACATGGAGGTAAGGCGTTTACCTTTCATGCAAAAGGTCATCGGTTCGAATCCCGGTGCCCCATATGGTCCCCGTGTCTGCCAGGAGCAATTTCTGAGCATGGAGCCAGGAGTAACCCCTGAGCACTGCCGGGTGTGACCCAAAAACCAAATATATATATATATATATATATTTGGTTTTAATTATTATTATTTTTAATAATTATTTTAATTATAATAATATATAATATATAATTATTTTAATTATTATTTAATTATATATATATAATTAAGGCCAGGGGCCAGAGTGATAGCACAGCGGTAGGGCATTTGCTTTGCACTTGGCCAACACAGGACAGATCCTGGTTTGAATCCTGGAATTCCATATGATTCCCCCAAGCCTGCCAGGAGAATTTCTGAGTACAGAGCCAGGAGTAACTCCTGAATGCCGCTGGGTATGACTCAAATGTATGTAGGTATGTATGGTCAAGGCCATTTACCACAAGTCAATGGCAAATATTATTCTCAATGGAGTTAATCTAAAAGCGTTTCCTCTAAAATCTGGTACAAGACAAGGCTGCCACCCTCTCATCATTCCTATTCAACATAGTACTATAAGTACTTGCCATAGCAATTAGACAAGAAAAAAATATCAAGGGCATCCAAATAGGAAAGGAAAAAGTCAAGCTCTCACTGTTGACATGATAATATATCTAGAAAACTCTAAAGACTCTACCAAAAAGCTTCTAGAAGCAGTAGATTCATATAGCAAAGTGGTAGGCTACAAAATTAATGTACAAAAATCAATGACCTTCTTATATACCAATAATGATAGAGAATAAATGGACATTAAAAAACAACCCCATTCACATTAGTGTCACACAAACTCAAATATCTTGGAGTCAACTTAACTAAAGATGTGAAGAATCTATACAAAGAAAACTACAAAACACTGCTTCAAGAAATAAAAGAAGGGGCCGGGCGGTGGCACTGGAGGAAAGGTGCCTGCTCTAACCTAGGACGGACCGTGGTTCGATCCCCCGGTTCCCCATATGGTCCCCAGTGCCTGCCAGGAGCAACTTCTGAGCGAATAGCCAGGAGTAACCCCTGAGCGTCACTGGATGTGGCCCCAAAACAAAAATAAAAACAAAAAAAAGTGAAATAAAAGAAGACACAAGGAAATGGAGACACATACCCTGCTCATGGATTGGCAGGATTAACATCATTAAAATGACAATACTTTTCAAAGCATTGTACAGATTTAATGCAATCCCTCTAATTCTACCCATGGCATTCTTCAAAGAAGTGGATCAAACACTCCTGAAATTTATTTGGAACAATAAACATCCAATACCCTTTTGTATATGTGACTTTAAACTGTCATCTCACACAACACTTGCGAAAGGTGTTGATGAATGTCGTTCTTCTGAACCCTCACAATGCCACAGTTCACTTTTCTAATATCTAATTCTCTAATATCTTCTCTAATATCTGACCTATCAAATAACTTAGGATGGCTGGACACAAGGCTGCTTCCTACCCTTTATCTTTGTGTCTTCTACTTAATAGCTGGGAAATATTTGGTAAGTCCCTCCAATCCTGTCTACAGGAGCTCCCATTGCCACATGTATCACATAGGATACTGTATTGTTGTGAGGATTAGAGAAGTGTGTGCAATGGCATATAGTAATGCTCAAGTGATCCTTTACTATAATTATCTGTGTGTCAAAGAACCAGTTGTTCAGGTTCCAGGCCCTGGTTGTGTCTACCATCATGTTGAGCTGTCATTCAGATGGTACCCACAGTTATTCTTAACCCAGTGGTCTTTTTCCTTAAGCAGGCTCCTTCTGAGACAGGCTTCAGTCCTTCTGCTGAGGATAGATCCAATGAAGGAAGCATTGGGGCATAACTAGAAGAGCTAGGAGAATGCCGCTTTCTTGGGGTTGTCCTTCTCTGTGCACATTACAAAGGAATCAATGAGTCACTTTTTCAGAGGAAAAATTAGTGACAGATTCTTTTTCTTTAACTCTTCCTTTACCATGCAGAGTTCTGAATTTAGGTCCATCTGAAGGAATTGCTCTTTGGGTCCGTTTTTAGATATCATCCATTCTTTATAACATACTGTTGACACCTAGTAGGGAGAGATGGGGGATCCTGACAATCTCCTCTATCTCCAGGACAGCTCCTCACAGCAAAGATTTGTTGTGTCTAAAATGTTATAGTGCCATAGTTGAACAATTATGTTCTAGAAGGAAGAGGCAAAGAGGCTGTGACATATGACCAATGAGACCTACCTCAAGTACCTTGGCATACACCCAAATTATAGACAGGTGCTTGAGGCTACAAGATGTTGTACAACTTTCCCAAACTCACTGAGGTGTTAGGGAGATGATTTCTGACTCACACAGTTCTATTCTGTTGACCATGGTTTTTTAAAAAGTTCTCTGATAATCTGGGTGAGGTAGCCCTGAAAGACCTTCAGAGCACAACCTGAGTTAAAAGAAAAAGGGGAGGGGTTTTCTCTACCTTCTGAGCTGCTATTAGCACAAATGCTCAGAGGTTCTGTACTCTTGCCTCAGAGATGGTCCCATGGGCATACAGGCCTTTCAAGTTTGGGCCTCACTGGGTCCTCCAAGCTCTCGTCACATCTCTCTCATCTCCTGCTTGTTCTTTCAGCACTTCCTCCACACCCTGCATCTTAGTCATTGCTATGCCTTTGTTCATTGTTTGCCTAGAGTGGTACCCCTTCTCTCAGTGTCAACCTGATAATTCTGGGGGCTAACAAATTTTCTAAGTCTACCAGAAGATAAAAAGATAATTTTTTTTTCATTTGAGAAATTGGGTAGTAATTTTAATGTGCATCAGGAGAAATAAAACTAGTTAATAATCTCGTGTTTTTAATTATTTATTTTCATTTTACGATACCTGTTGGGGATTGTAAATATATTTTTATTTTGCCTCGGGTCAAATGAAATTTTATTAACTATAATAACAATTGTATAAAATTTTGAATAAATTAAAAATACCAAATATTAAAAATTATAAAGGTCATTAAAATACAACAGAAAAAAATGCCTTCGTAAAGTGACATAGGAGTAGCATAGGAGAATCAATGTAGATTAGAACTAAAAATATTCATAAAAATGAGATACATATAATAATACACACACGAGTGGTTCTCCACTTATTTTTGGCTTTTGAGATCACACCTAGTAGATCATGGGGTCTACTCATGGTTCAATGTTTGTAGGGGAAGAAGGTGGAGATTTTTCTTGGTTATGCTTTGAAGTTCATGTGGTTCTGGGGATTGCAAAGTTTATGTTTGGCCCATTTGAGCTATCTGTAGGTTTATTGGTTTATTTGAGCTATCTGTAGGTTTATTGGGGGGGGGGTGTTGTTTTATTTTGCTTGTTTGTTTTTGTTTTGTTCCGATACCACACCTGACTATGCTCAGGGTTTTCTTTTGGCTCTGTGCTCAGGACTCGAAAGCCTGGAGGATTATATGGGTTCTAAGGGCTGAACCTATGTTGTATGCATGCAAGGCAAGCATCTTACCTGCTATATGATCTCTCTGATACCTGGGCTATATCTCTGGTCCCAGTCTCAATCTTTTATAAATGACTAGTCTCAATTCTTTATAAATGACTTCATTGAAGGTATGTTTTTTGATGTTGGTGGTGAAAGTTTTGTATTGGGGCCATCTGGTGATGCTCAAGGTTTACTCCTAGGTTTATGCTCAGGAATCACTCTTGGTAAGACTTGTGGGGTCTCTGTATGTGCTGGAAACTCAACTGGGATCAGATGCACACAAGGCAGCTATGTTAACACATATGCTATCTCTTCAGCCTTTCATTGAAAAATCTTTTGGTTGGTTTTGGTTTTGGGGCCACACCCAGCAATGCTCAGGGATTACTCCCGGCTCTGTGTTCAGGTATTACTCCTGACTGTGATCAGCGGACCATATGTGGTGCTGGGAATTGAAACTGGATCAGCTACATGCAAGGCAAACATCCTACCTGCTATACTATCATTTTGGCCCCTCATTGAAACTGTATATAGAGTATTACAAGTACTATGTAAATGATGTGAGTGACATGGAATGGAGTTTGGGGATTTGGTGTGTGTCTTTGGAGAAATTCCTGTTCTCTTTCACTGCTCTCACCCAACCTGGGCTCTCTGTATCCCCAGTTGGCTTTTCTCTTTTCCGTTCCATTACACCCCACCATGGCAAATGCTTCTTTCAACTTGGAGCCGGGCTCAGAGATTTCATTCCTCTAGAAGTTTCTCTGTTTCCCACTCCAAATTGTCGTTCAAGCTGGCTCATGATTCCCCTACTCTTCCTGGTACCTCCTGGTACTGAGCATTCCAAAAGGCAGCTAAGTTTAGTTGGTAGAATACAACCTGCACAGTAGGATCCAACCAAGGTCCTTATTATCCAACTTTAAGCACAAAGCAGTTAGTTTCCTATGTGAAATTTCAGCTCTTCAGTTCTGATGAGCTTCTGACTGCAAGAGAATGAGCTCCTGACCAGAATGGAACCAATTCAACAAGCCAGGGCTTGAGAACAATTCAATTCCTCATTGCGTTTTCCCTGGACAGGGACCAAGCACCATGTAGCATTTTGCCCCAGCCTAGTCTGTACAGGTTCTTGCTGTGTGCCAGAAAGTCTCTGAGCTGGGGATGGCAAGAGCTGGATCTGTTTGGGACTGGCCATATCTGTTTTTCTCTTTGAGCTTCAGCTTCCCCATCTGTGAAATGGAAAGGAGAGTAATGTCCACCTCCTAAAGTAACTTGAGACACACCAAGAATGAAGGACACAGAAGCACTTGGTAAACCACCAAGAATCTGGGGATGAATGCGAGGACTTGTTATTTCTAGACTTGTAAAAGAGCACAGCCCGATGCTCAGGGGTTTTCGGTGTGATCCTGCAGAACTAGAATAACCAGCTCTCACGTTCCTGCATCAAGATGTACACGTGTGTGCATGCTCTACTCTGATGACAGAACTAGATTCTCAGTCCTCTCTCCAGACCAGTGCAGGCAAATGACTTGGAAGAGATGAGCAGGATGCTAAAGGGAAAGGGGAGACATGAGATCAAAATTCAGAGATATCTCCATCAGCACTCCTTGTCTGAGCCGCCCCATGTGAGCTAGTTCTGGGTACATAGAGCTGAGGCTCTGTCTCTACTTTCAACTGAAGCAATGATGCCAGTGTTGACTGCCTGGGACAGAGCATGATTAGTGAGCCCTAGTATGGCCCAGGATCACTAGAACCAGAGCCAGGACTGTACTATTTCACCTCCCCCCACTTGCTGAACTCCTCTCCAGTGGTGTTTCTAGTTCTGACTATGTCTGCTTTCTGAACTGACTTCCTCCCTGTGCCCTATGCTACTTGGTTAGCTCTTTAGTCTCATGCTGTAGCTCCACTTCTGTGATTTACCTGTGATCCCCTTGGATTATCCTGGGGACCCACAAAAGGCAATTATGGCTCCTAGTTGAGAAATATTGCTCTAGAACAATAACAAATTTTGGGTTAACCAACCCCATGCTTCTCAGAGGGTATTACCAGCTTGGTACTAAGGTGTCATTCCTGGAGGTGCTTAGAGGACCATGCAGTGATGGAGACCAAATCTGAGGCCTCTAAATGCAAATCATGAGAGCTCAATCTATTGAACTATTTCATATG
>PVKC010028130.1:0-15552 GCA_004027635.1 Crocidura indochinensis
CTGGAGTCAAAATAACTTAAGTGAGTGACACTTAAATTTTAAAAAGTTTCTCATGGCTTATATGTAGCTGACTTGGATTTGGTCCCAGGCACCCCGGATAGTCCCTTCAGAAGTGATTGCTTAGAGCAGATCCCTGAGCACCTGCCCTCCTCCCCAGTAAAAGGTTCTGGAAAGTGTAAGAACAAATGCTGCGATTACTCACTCACTCTGAGTTGTAATAGTAAAGGCATAAGGATCTCATGGCTAAAGTGGCTTATCTTGGGGAACACGATTTATCTTGAATGTGATGTAGTATATTGTGAGAACATACAGATGTTGGGTGTGTGTGTGTATGTGCAAACAATGCTGCTACCTGCTTTCATTAAAATTCATTCTACTCCTGAATTATTTTCATGTAAATGAACTTTTTTCTAGTTGTAAACTTATATATTATGAATTTATCATGTTGCTAATTGTTTCCCCCATCACTATATGTTTTGCAATATAGATTAAATCAGATTTCTTTGAACTATTATCTAATCATCACTTGGATGGTCAATCTCGATGGAGCAAAGTCAAAGACAAAGTAGAAAGTGATCCACGTTACAAAGCAGTGGATAGTTCATCTATGAGAGAAGACCTTTTCAAACAGTATATAGAAAAAATAGCCAAGGTATGTACGTTTATGTGGGTTTTTCTGTTTGTTTTCCTGACTCTTGCACATGCACTCTTACTCCCCAGTGTAGCAGCCCCATATGTAAGTGTTTAGCTATATTCTTGTTACATACGAGGTTTGAAATTTTGTGTTAGGCAACTAATGTTGAAACATACTATGTTGAAGTTGGTAGAGAAGAGTAATGTATTTTTATTTCCACAGAACTTAGATTCAGAAAAAGAAAAGGAGCTTGAAAGGCAAGCCCGAATTGAGGCAAGCCTTCGAGAACGAGAAAGAGAGGTTCAAAAGGCTCGTTCAGAGCAAACAAAAGAAATAGATCGAGAGAGAGAGCAGCACAAACGAGAAGAAGCTATCCAGAATTTCAAGGCTCTTCTGTCTGACATGGTATATTTTATTCCTTTGCTTATTTCCTCTATACTGTATTGAAAATCTGTTATAATATCTCCTCATTAGTGAGCATTTAAATATTCTTTAGATTGACCAGATGTACTTTGTAAGCTATTTATAAAACTTTAAAATTGAGTATCGGCACTATTGGAATAGGAAAAAAACCAGTTAACATTTTCAAAAGTTAGATATTTTGGATATATAATGCATAACACTTTTTTTAAGCTCTGACATTTTATATTTCTCGGTGCAACACAAATTACAACATTTTATGTGATGCTAATAAGAAAAGTGTGCTGAACATAGTTTAACTTCTTATTGATTTAGGGTTAGCATTTTGATGACCAGTTATTCTTCATGTAGATGTTATCAGATGTGGGACTTGAAGATGTACTGACCCAGTAGACAACTTGTAATTTCCTGAAAAAACTTATTCATTAGTTACCCAAGTTGTTGAGTTATGTAGTAAGATTTTTGTCCCCTAGAGTGCCCTGCTGTCGTACCCGTTTTGTCCTTTGCACTTTGTCACCGTCTGTCTTACTTTTTCTTTTCTGCCTTTCAACAGAATTCTTTATATAACTTCTGATTTCCTCTGCTAATTTGTTTTACATTTCTTATATCTGTTTTTCAGACAACTAATAGTTTTCTCATTTTTCTTCTCACCCTGTTCCTTAAATTCATCTTGCAGAAACAGAAACCTTTGCATGTTTGTTTGGAGGTGGCCATATTCAGCTGTTTGTGCTAAGAATTTATTCCTAGCGTTGTGCTCAGGGATTACTTCTGGTGGGCTCAGAGGACCATAAAGGGGCCAGGGATTGTATTGTACTCAGGCCGGTTTTGTACCGTCATTCAAGTCCCTCAGTTATAGAAATCTTTATTTGGGGGGTGGGGGCAGTGGGCACACCTGGCGGCATTAGGGTTACTCCTGGCTCTGAGCTCAGAAATTCTGGGGATAAAACCTGGGTGCAATCTGGGTCAGCCCTGTACAAAGCAAACACTCTTGCTGTGCTATAGCTCCAGCCCTGAGGGTTCAACCCCCACCTTTTTTTTTTCTTTGGTTTTTGGGCCACACCTTATGATGCTCAGGGATTACTCCTTGCTATGCGCTCAGAAGTAGCTCCTGGCCTGGGGCACATAATGGGATGCTGGGGGATCGATCCTCGGTCTGTCCTAGGCTAGTGCTGGCAAGGCAGACACCTTACCTCTAGCACCACCACGCTGCCTCCCCCCCCCCCCCTTAACTTTATTTATTGATTCATTTGGTTCTTGGGCCACACCCAGGGGTGCTCCTGGCTCTGTACTCAGAAATCGCCCCTGGCAGGCGGGGGAGCCATATGGGACCACATGCAAGGCAAATACCTTACCACTGGTTGCACTATTTTTCTGGCCCCGAGGGCTCATCTCTTGGCTCTACCTTCATTAACTAAGACTTCGGTTTTATCAAAGCCTATTCTATAAGGTTCAGCCTTGCTGAACTTCCCTTTAATAAGCCATACTTAAGTTTAATGAACTTCATCATTGTCATGGTAGTGAATTCACCTAGGATACTTTTTGTTTGTGTTTTTGGGACTGGAAGTAAGTCACAGATATGCAAGACAAATGTACCACTGTGCCATATCCCGAGCCCCACCTCAGATGCCTTTAGACTTCTCATTGCAGTGGTAAACTTGGTCTAGAGTGAACCTGGCTTTGCTAGCCAAGACTCCTGAGCATTGATTTATCTCTTGTGCCATTCTTGTGGTTAGCAGGTACTTCTGCAACACTGTGTTCCTTTAGCTATTGCTTATACATACCTGCCATCCCTAAAAATGAGATCTTTGAAGAAAGTGCTTGGTATTTTACTATTTCCATTTCTAAGTGCAGTTGACACAAATGTCAGATGCTTGAGAATTCTTGGTTAATTTAATTCCTTTTCTTTCCTTAGCCTTCTTTTTGACTCCCTATATTTCTTTAATTCAGCAGTATAACCTGACTAAAACATCAGTGAAGTCTTTCTGCTGGTACCTAGTCAGTCATATCGTCTTTTAACTTTCTTAACTATAAGTATCATTTATGCTTCAAAGTATAATTATTAATATGGTTTTAGAAGTTTAAATTTAAGGCCTACTTGTTTTTGTTTGTTTGTTTGTTTCATGAAGTACTTAGTGCTTTATGACACAATATATTTCTCTTATTTTTATTATTCCACTCAAAGTTGGTAAGATGTTCCTTGTTCCTTTGCCTCTCCACCCATTCCTTATAACTTTGTTGAACTTTGAGAATTATGATTTCTGTTTTAAAGATGAGATATTTTTTAAATGGCAGCTAACAGGGTGTCACCAGACACTTGTCTTAATAAATTCAGCTGCTAAACTAAATGAATGAGCCCTTTGTTGACATATAAAATGGGAAGCAGTCTGTTGATGTAGGCAGTGCTCTGTTTCTAGGTTCGTTCTTCAGACGTGTCATGGTCTGATACTCGGAGGACTCTCCGGAAAGATCACCGCTGGGAGTCTGGGTCTTTGTTGGAAAGAGAGGAGAAAGAGAAGCTTTTTAATGAACACATTGAAGCACTTACCAAAAAGAAGAGGGAGCACTTTAGGCAACTTTTGGATGAAACTTCTGCAGTAAGAGTCTTTTATCTTTCCTATTTTAACTTAAAAGAAACTTCTTTAATGATTTCACGTATAAAACACCAAAGATTTCAGTATCATGAGTTTTAGATTCATTAGAAGAACTTGTGAGATTTCTGATAGATATTCTTATTCTTATTTTTGTTTGTTTTTTTGGGGGGGCACACCCAGTGACACTCAGCTGTTACTCCTGGCTATGCACTCAGAAATTGCTCCTGGCTTGGGGGACCATATAGGACACCAGAGGATTGAACTGCGGCCTGTCCTAGGTTAGCCTGTGCAGGGCTTTACTGCTTGCGCCACTGCTTTATTATTCTGATAATAAAAAAAATTCAGAAAAATGTTGATGGCTTTTTTTTTGTTTTTGTTTTTGAGTTACGCTCAGGGGTTATTCCTGGCTCTCGACTCAGAAATCGCCCCTGGCAGGCACGGGGGACCATATGGGATGCCGGAATTCGAACCACCTTCCTTCTGAATGAAAGGCAGACGCCTTACCTCCATACTATCTCTCTAACCCCAATAGCTTTTTTTTTTTTTATATTTAGAGATTCTTTTCACAATTTTCAAAGTTTTCACCTGTTCTTAGAGTGATTCAATTTGTACTCTATTGATCTCTTCAATAGTAGATTTGATACCATAGCCACCTCATTTCAGGACCATTTTGTACACTGTTAGCTAGGTTATGCTATTTTTCTGCTCTTTTTGGTGATGGTTTCTTGAGAAGTTCTGACGTTGCCTACAGAGATACCGATACAGAATTGGCAGGTGATTGTCTTATGCCACCTTTGAAAGTATGGCCATGAAAAATAACTGTTGCAAGATAACAAAAAGTCAAAATAAAGCATTAAAGCTACTTCTCTGTCCCTAAGAAGTCCAGTTACTTTAATGTCCAGTTGGTATTACAAGATATTTCAGGTCAGTGTTTGTTTATATTCTATGTGCTGCAATTTAACTCTCACAATGAAAGTGGGTTGTATTTATATTTTTTATTCATCTTTTTAAAGATTACCTTAACATCCACTTGGAAAGAAGTAAAAAAAATCATTAAGGAAGATCCTCGGTGCATTAAGTTCTCCTCCAGTGACAGGGTAAGAGAATTTCTCTGAAATCAACTGTCAGCTTATTGTGTGCTTAATTAGTTGCACTTGACTTAAGTTGGTCTGAATTTTGTGTTCATGATTAATTTCTTACATGATACAACAGTGAGAGTAGGCAATAGAGACATTAAGTGTTTAATCCTCAGAGTAAAGCCTATAATATGGATCTTTGAGATTCAATAAAGCTACAGTTTATTTACTATGTAACTGGATACCTGACTATGCAGATACATTCATACTGGCACTACCAAGCTGTCTGCAGACAATGGTCCTTAATCTTTTTGTGCATCATGCATTTGACATAGGGGATCCTCAAGTCATTTGTAGAAATTTTTCTGCTTTACTCTGATTCTTTACTAGAAAACTCAGGGTTTACAAAGTGAACGATGTCAGATAGGTTGTTAATAATCCTCCTGTTTTCTCTTTCCTTTATCTTGTCTCTTGGTTGGTTTTTCTGTACCTAGAATCCCAAAATCCCAGTTTCTTTGGAATTGATAGTGACTATTTATTAAGCTCTGAATTTATACTTGTCACTACTATTCCTTTACTAGTAAAGCTAATTGCTCAGTATAATGTAAGTTCTGAGTGTTGCTTTATATATAATTGGTATATCCCTAAATTGCTTCTTTATTCCTTAGGATATAAATATTACAGGAAAAATACAAAAAAATTAAATTTAGGGACCGGGTGGTGGCGCTAAAGGTAAGGTGCCTGCCTTGCCTGCGCTAGCCTTGGAGGGACCGCGGTTCGATCCCGGTGTCCCACATGGTCTCCCAAGCCAGGGGCGACTTCTGAGCGCATAGCCAGGAGTAACCCCTGAGCGTCACTGGGTGTGGCCCAAAAACCAAAAAAAAAAAAAAAAAGAAAAAGAAAAAGAAAGAAAGAAATAACAAAAAAAATTTAATTTTATATTTTTGTGTAGTTTCTTTTTCTTTGGGGGGGGTTGGTGCTCAGGGGTTACTCCTGCTCAGAAATCGCTCTGGCTTGGAGGACCATATCTAGGATCGAACCCAGGTCTGTCCTGGGTCAGCTGCATACATGACAAATGCCCTACCACTGTGCTCTTGCTCCAACCCCTCTGTGGAGTTTCTATTGCTTGATGTTGTTAGATTAAGGAAGATGGACAGCCTCATAAAACTCAGCACAGTATAGTATGTAGCAAACCCACAAGTTTAACTACTATTCTTGATTGCTGCTTCCTTTTTGCCTTAAAAATCATATATTGCCAATTATGCTTTTTTTTTTTTTTTTGATTTTGGGTCACACCCGGCAGTGCTCAGGGGTTACTCCTGGCTTCGTGCTCAGAAATTGCTCCTGGCAGGCACGGGGGACCATATGGGGCACCGGGATTCGAACCGATGACCTTTTGCATGAAAGGCAAACACCTTACCTCCATGCTATCTCCCAGGCCCCGCCAATTATGCATTTTAATAAGTTTTCTGTGAGCAAAAACAGGCCCTTTGCTTTTCTTTTCAAATTTATGATTTACAAATTGCTGATTCAGTATATAAATGATACTAATTTAATACCTAAATTAGTAATTAACATTCTAATTATTGTTTCCTTGCAGAAAAAGCAGAGAGAGTTTGAGGAATACATAAGAGACAAATACATCACAGCCAAAGCTGACTTCAGGACGCTTTTGAAAGAGACCAAATTTATAACATATAGGTGTGTGCAATGAACTGTTCCATATTGGCATTCCAAGTCTTTACTAGTCCTTACTCTAATGCCCAAAAGCATACTTTGCATTCATACACACATTGGCATTATTTTAAGAGTAAGAAGAACCAACTTGATTCAAGGTCAAAGACAGTGTATTGCTTCCCACCACCTCCACCCCACCTTTTTCTTTTTCTTTTTTTCTTTTTTTTAAAGAAAGGGCCCAGATGTCAATTGTTATTTAAGTCACCCACCCATCCAGGTTTTTAAACATAATTTTGTTTAAACTGTCTTTAAAAAAAAAAAGGAATCACTGTTCTACCCCATAAAATTGTATCTCATGGCAAGGCTTAACAGAATAACCCTTCATCATTAATTATCTTTGCCTCCTCTGAAGACTATGCAGTTGTCAGCCCCATTCTCAAGCTTGTAGTTATTTAATTTGAGCTCAGCAAAATCATCTCCTTTCCCCCAGATGAAAACAATTTTAAGACAAGATTTCTCTGTAACATACCCAGTAGTTCTTATATCCCCAACAATTACTCATCAGGAAAACACTTTTACATGGCTGGGCAATCAGTATGCAGGAGATTTTTTGTTTCGTGCTTCAGCTGTAAATGAAAAATTCGAAACATCTTACTGAAGGGTATGTGTACGGGAGGCTAGATAGTGCTGAGGGTGTGGTTTTTAGATATTTTGTCATTTGGATTTTTTGGTCAGGATCCTTAATGTTTTGCATCAGCTTGGGTTTTTAAACTAGATGTGAAGTAAGACTTCTTTCTACATTTTTATAGTTAATTTAGTGAAAGATGTGAAAGTGAAAGCTTGTGAGAGATGCTGGGATTGGCAGCCCTGCAGACTGAAGTCCTCTGTTCATCCACAGAACAGGTACAGCACGGGCAAGATTTACCCACCCACCCTCAGCCCTTATCTGGAGGGACCATCAATAGGGGTGGGAGGGTAATTCAGCTTCTGAGGCCCTTTCACTCTTGGAGTCTTTGCTGAGGTGACTTACAAAGGTGACTACTACAGTGAAATTTTTCTTAAAAAAAAAAAAAAAAAAACCTGGAAGCACAATTAGGAACTAGATGGACATTTCCAACTCATTTCTTAAAGGCCTGTGAACAGCAGTCAGTAAGATGTGGGTCTTCTTTTCTTATTCTAGATCCAAAAAACTAATCCAGGAATCTGATCAGCACCTAAAAGATGTAGAAAAAATCTTGCAGAACGACAAAAGGTATTTAGTACTGGACTGTGTGCCTGAGGAAAGGCGTAAACTGATTGTGGCATATGTGGATGACCTGGATCGCCGGGGTCCACCCCCACCTCCAACCGCCTCTGAACCCACAAGACGATCAACAAAATAATTCTGAATATTGTTCTACTGGGTTATCTCTTAATTCAGAATGCTTGCATGAGCCAATTTTCAGGTTTTTATATGTACGTGTATTAGTCAGACTTTTGCAGAACCATCTGACAAACAGAAGGAGAAGCATTTGTGAATAGTTTCTGAACAGAGAACACTTTGAAAATATTTATGCTTTTCTTTGTGTGGCATGACTGACATACATAATCAAATATAGGCTGTCTTTAGTAAATCTAAAATATTGATGCTAAAAATCATCCTTTACAAGGTGTGGAAGTCAGTGACTTTGGTGACTTTCTTTCCAGCAGTGTTACACATGCAAGGCATAAGAGCAGCTGTGGTTTAAACTTGCAAGATGCAGATACCACATACTCCAAGAAAACCTAAATTTGGGTTTGTTTTGATTTTGTTTTTTTTAAAGCGGGTAAAAGAGAAAACACTGAAAATTGAATCCTTATCTTCCAGAGACTGAGATTATTATAATGGACATACTTTGTCTCTAAAGAACCTTTTCATTTTATTTGTTCACATTTGTGCTTTGATTATCCCCCACGCCCAGAATGACAGCCCAAGACTCGGTTAGCCAAGAGAAGATTTATTTAGTCATCTTCTCAGGTGTGGAACCACGGTCATTACTCGTAAGCTGGCCCAAATAGGACTGCTGGTTAAATGCATTTTATTTACCATAAAGTGATCTTGTCAATATTCTGGGTTAGACAACAAATAACCTTGCTGGGTATTCTCTGTAAACTATACTCCTGTTTGAATGTTAAACTTTTGTTTCTAAAGTTTAATTTTAAAATGTTTGAATGTTCAGTTTATGTATGTGAGCTACAATAAACCAACACTTTTTATATTTGTGTATTGTATATGATTATTGTTACGTAATTTATAGACTTTTAAAAAACCAACACATTGTTCGGCACAAAGAACATTAAGCCTCGTATTAGTTTTGAAAAACTTGAATATAATAAATTGTAGTACTAAAGGGAAGGAATTTATACATAAACATTTTGGTGCTCAGTCTTACAGCAATATCTTGGTTTCACAGCGCAAGAAACTGATGTTTGATGTTTCCTTGTTTTTGTCTTCTGTAGTGAAGTCTTGATGGCTACTGCCTTTTGGGCACTCCTTCTGTGTACCACACACAATACCATGCAGCTTACCCTTCTTTGGTTCGCAGTTACTTTTTCTAGTTTTTACTCTTGCATTAAAAAAAAAGCCCTCTTTTATTTTTCATAGATTTCTAGTTTGACTACTACATGAATAAATTGTTCAAGAAAAATGTGTTAATTAGATCATTTATTTTCTCCTCACCTGTAACATGATTGCAATAGGAAGAATTGCCAACAGACGTGTAATTATGAAAAGGAACATACTGTTACATTCACATGTATGGTACTTGGCCCTCAGCTTAACTATATTATTGGCCACTGAAGGTAATGAGCTTTGGGTTCAGAAAGCTGGAGTTCATGGTCAAAACTGTAAAATTAATCAGTAGCAGGATTTTTGTTCCCACCCAGCCCCCCTTTTGTCCCTTCTTTCCTGCATTAAAGTTTATTTTCAGGGACCGGAGAGAGATAGCATAGAGGAAGGGCATTTGCCTTTCATGCAGAAGGATTCCGGCACCCATATGGTCCCCTGAGCCTGCCAGGAGTGATCCCTGAGCGCTGCCGAGTGTGACCCAAAAACAAATAAAAAAAAGTTTATTTTCAGAAATTTGTTGAATTGTTTTGAAGGTCTGTGAAGAGTGAAATGAAGGTGTTTCATTAGAAAAGTTAAACAGCTATTAGCTGTTGATATTCCATTTGGTGAAATTTCTAGAATGCATGTTTTTGTTCTTTTGATATAGTTTCTGCCCTTTCAGCCTCATCTGTTTCTTGCAGAGAGGTGTGAAGAAAATGCTTGGCGATAAGCATTTGTAGTTTCCTACTTTTGTGAACAGGGCTGACTGTTCATGTTAAGTGTTTAGCTCTCCCATGAAGGCCCATTGTACCAAATGATAATTTTGAAAGGAGTTTTCACAACACAGCTTTAAAATCTCTAAAGTAGGGGCCAGAGATAGAGCTCAGCAGTGTTTGCGCTGCAAGCAGCCAATGCAGGACCTAAAGTGGTTAGTTCAAATCCCGGGGTCCCATATGGTACCCCGTGCCTGTAGCAGATAGCCAGGAGTAACCCCTGAGCACAGCCGGGTTGGCCCAAAAACAAACAAACAAAAAAGTCTCTAAAGTATCTGATATAATTGTTTTATTTATTTACAATTTTCAAATGTTAAGCACTGAATTCACAGATACATATATGCATGTAACTTTATATATTTGCAAAGTCACAAAACAATATTTTGGATACTTGAATTGTATTTTATGTGATTTGTGTGTCCAAGACAAAATGGTCCTAGCTTCTATGTTATAAAAAGAAAACATGACTGTTAGTCAAAACAAATCAGACCCTCATAGACAGAACTATTTTTTTAAAAATAAAAATACTTTGCAGGACATATATATATATATATATATATATATATATATATATATATATATATATATATATACACACACACACACACACACACATAATATTTGTATGTACGCTGCTGCTTGCATCTATGGAAATGTTCTAGTTGACTTAACTCCTCCGTGAAAACACTTGGGAGTTCTGCTGCAAAATAATTGAGAATATTATTATGTGTGGTGAGAGAAATGTGTCATATTTTAATATCTTTACTTAAACACTTTGATTACAAATATGATTGTAGTTGGGCTTCAGTCATGTAAAGAACACCCCTCTTCACCAGTGCAGCATTCCCATCACCAATGTCCCAAATCTCCCTCCTCCTCCACCCACCCCGCCTATACTCTAGACAGACTTCCTACTTCCCTCATTCATTCACATTGTTGTGATGGAATTATATTTTATTTGATGTGCTTTACCTTTCTAAAAGTTAATTTTCATTGCCCGTTATTCAAGTTATACTGTTAAATGTTTGAGAGTACAAAATCTAATTGATTGATTTCTATATTGCCTCTATGCTTTGTTTTATTACCCTGATTCTCTTTACCATTGAATTTTATCTTCATAGAAAAGTATATTGGAAAAGCAGACCACATGGAGAAAAGAGGGTAGATTTTCAGTCCTTTTCTCCACATCAAAATATACACTGTTGGCTGAGCTCCATTTCTCACACTTGGACCCTGCATACACACCAGGGTGGCTAAAATAATTAAGTTGGCAAGTTGCAGTGTACATATTTGGATTTACCAAAACTTTACACAAAATAGCTACAATTTTTAAAAATTAGATCAGAGTAACATGTTAGAATAATAAGAGTACCCTTCCTGTGCAGTAATGAAAATTCAGTAGTTTTTCATCAAGTAAATTAACATTCTTAAATACAGCTCATTGAAGTTTCTCTAACGTGTTCATAGTGTGAGGTGGCAGTAGATTTTAGCTCTTTCTTTCATGCTGGGCAAATGAGAGCAGCTTGAGAAAGGAACTCAAGGCCCAGGAATTCTGTCTGATGGGAAAACTCTGCCTCGTCAGTGACTGCCACTCCTACGGTGTCCTGCAGAAATGGCCTCTCTGAACTAGGGTGACATGGCTTTCTAAGCACCTAGAAACCAGATTATAACAAACAAGCATTGCTCCTAACATGGTAATCTATCCAATTGCTCATTTTGCAAACAGATAAAGCATTTCTGTAATTCCTAGTGGTGATAACCCTGCTAACAGCAATATTGATTAGTAGTGATCCAAATACATATAATAAATACCATTAGTTTGTCTTTGATATTTTTTTTACCAGTCTTCTGTTTCTTGATTCTCATGTTCCCAGGGGATCGGGTCACTATCCTGGACATAAGGAGCTGTGTCTCTGTCTTGCCAGAATTGCTCGACATCAGGGAGGGTGGGAATCTCTGCTTTCTCACTGTTCTCTTTGCTGGAGAAGAGCGAATTCTTTTTCACTCTCTGTGATAAGGATCTTGGGAATTCTGGGGATGGACTGTTCACTGGAGGCACATCCAAATTATCTGCTGGTGTTTCCTGAGATTCTGTGGTAGGTGGATGTTGTATTGTTACCCATTTCCATAAACCTTTCAAAATCTCCTTGAACTCCTCTGACATCAGGAGAAAAATAAGAGGATTTACTGAAGAGATGGAAAACATTAGGACTTGAGTCAGAGCTATAAAACCTTGTGGTGGGGCAGGATTGTCAGCTTTCAGGTGCCAGACCCACAGCCACGTCACCCATTCAGGCAGCCACAGGAGAGCAGAGGTGACCGCAAGGCTCAGCAACATCACCGTGAGTTGTTTGGAACGCATCTGGTTTCTAAGGTTTTGAGTCTTAGATCCTCGCTTTTGACATTGGCCATAAGCTCTCCAGAAATAAAAGCTGGTAGAGACTAACGGAAGGCAGAATGCTAGGAGAGGGTAGAACTTACCAAACATTGAACTGAACTCTCTGGCCACCGCTGGTACCTCCACGAGACACATCTCCACACCTGCTTGGTGCCTGATGGTGCTGAAGAACCATTCTGGTAGTGGTAGCAGGCTAGCCAGAGCCCAGATTGCTGCCAGCACCGACGCAATGGTCCGCTTGTGGATAGATACTTGTTTGGCTGGGTCACTTGCATACATGAAACATGCTTTTGCCACTGCAACGATGGTCAGGCTCTTGGCTGCCATGCATGCGTGCATGAACCAATCTGAGGACTTGCAGACAAACCAGCCTAGATTCCAAACCTCTTTGGAATATGCTGTAGCTCTGACAGGTGCAGAAAACAGCAGCAGAGAGACGTCGGCCAGGTTCAGATTCAAAATCAGGGAATGGATCAGAGATGGTTTTCCTTTCCAGGCGCTGTGAAGGAGGATGGTGATCACACACAGGTTCCCCACGAAGCCCACCAGGCAAATAGCCACCAAAAGAGCTGGAACTGTGGTCCTCCAGTCCGCGGAGTCAGAGGGCAGGTACCCCCCAGCAAAGTGGAGGTGAGCGAAGGACAAATTCATGGTCCTGGATTCAGAGTCTGCAGAAGTAGCTGCCAACATCACCCTCTTGACTTTCCTCTAGAGTTCACATTAGTCCTTTTCTCTTGGGCGCGGGAAAATAAATATGCTCTGGCCAGTGTCAAGTGACGCTCTGGACCCACCCCTGGCTGATTCCTCTGAGCGGACTGGTTTAAGAGACGGGCTGCTAAGCTCTCCCTGCCACAATAGGCTGATCCACACTGGCAGGCAGCAGTGGCGGTGCAAGATTGCCTCTCATTAGCAAGTCCAATAGCAGATTGTCAGCCCTGTGGAGTAAAACATGTAACAACCGTCAATGATAAGTGAGTAGGTACATGTGCCTGCGACATTTTCTGGGGTGGAAGATCACCCGTCCCAGTCAGGGCAATTATTTTCCACAGCCTGTTTTGACCATCTTGTGAGTCAGTAATTGGGATGTAAGGACATCTCAACAGGAGGGCCCTTTTTCGATTGGGGCCACACCTGGCAATGCTCACAACAATCCTGACAGTGCTCAGCTGACCATATGGGGTGCCTGGGATGAACCTGAGTTAGCTGTGTGCAAGGCACCTTGCCTTAGCCATACTGTACCATCTTGCTGGCCCCAGTAGGTCTAACCAAATAGTCAAGAAAGCTGCTTTTCAGAGGCAATTCCTGAAGAAGAGGCTTACTGAAAAAGGAGAAAAGGACATTCAAATATAAAATTCCACACCAGTTTTCTCACTAGTTTTGACTGCTACAAGGACCCTTTCCTTGTGTGCAGGGTGCCAGCAAGTACTGATTGAGTAGTAAGGCACCCATTGCTGGGAGGGCTTCCTTCCCTTGCCGCAGGGGGAAACAGCCTGTTGTTTGAATAGAGCCCTGTGAGTGGGGTGCACAGGAAGTTCACAATTGGGGATGTGAAGAGATTCCTGGCATTCTAATGGCGGGAAAATTGGGACGGGTGTGTGCAGAGAAGCACCTCCAATAAAGCTTACAGATAAATTGCAGACTACATGAAAACTATTTCTTCTTGATTCATATGGGTCAGCTCAGCACCAAAGGACAAATACCTTCAGGTTGGTGCATGAGCTGACGACATGTAAGGCTCCTAAATGTGAAAAGCCAAAGAGCCAAGCTCTGATGTTGTGGAGACTTGTTCTTAGACAGTTAAGGAAGGCAGAGGATTGCCAGGTGGTTCTCCCTGGATTGATGGGAATGGTCACAGGGAAGGATGTTGGGGCTCCAAGTAGAGACAGTGTTGGCCTGAAGGAGTGGAAAGACTCAATGGAAAGCAATGAAAATTTAAAGTATTAATATTAAAAATGTTAGTATTAAAACTATTTGAAATGCATGAGGTTTTTCATTGTTGGTACTGTGATTTTCTTTGTTTTTGTTTTTGTTTTTGGGCCCGGCAGTGCTCAGGGGTTACTCCTGACTCCATGCTCAGAAAAATTGCTCCTGGCAGGCACGGGGGACCATATGGGGCACCGGGATTCGAACCGATGACCTTTTGCATGAAAGGCAAACGCCTTACCTCCATGCTATCTCCCGGGCCCCAGTACTGTGATTTTCAATCTTGATAGTGACAGATTTTCATGCATGAGTTATTTCAATGCCATACCTTCTCTGAGTGCCAGCTTCCTCCCTCCTAAATTGACCCAATGTGGTTCTTCTCTCATATTATCCTGGACCCCCTGTAGTACCGTTTCCTACTAAAAACTAGCTCTCAGTTTTTGTTGCCTTTGGGTATTTGTTGTTTCAATATTCTTTTTCTTTATATCTCACATATAAGAGATTATTCTATATCTGTCTCTCTCCTTCAGAATAACTTCACTCAGACTAATGATACTCTCCAGATCCATCTGTGTAGCAGCAAATTACACAG
Source organism: Crocidura indochinensis (assembly GCA_004027635.1). Taxonomy (NCBI): domain Eukaryota; kingdom Metazoa; phylum Chordata; class Mammalia; order Eulipotyphla; family Soricidae; genus Crocidura; species Crocidura indochinensis. The sequence goes on from PVKC010028130.1 coordinate 14,651, forward strand.
GTTACCTTCTAGCCAAGTAGTATCCATTATATAGCTGCAGTTTCTTTATCCAGTCACTTGCTCTGAACACTTGGGTTGTTTTCACATCTGGCTGGTGTAGAGTTGCAGTGAGCACAGGAGTGCAGATGACTTTTCTGAAATGGGGTTTTGTGTCCTTGAGGTAAATGCCAAGATAGTACAGCAGAGTACTTGCATGAGATTGATCAAGATTTGATTTCTGACATCAGGAGTGTTCCTTGAGACAGAGGCAGTAGTTAGGCCTAAGCACCACTGATGTGGCCCCTAAATAACTAACAAATGATTCAATCTGGGAACAAAACATTTGTCACTGAGGTGATAGATGCTAATACCATGGAGTTACTTGAAGTGCACTTGGACAAATGACAGACTGAATTTGAAATGTATTTAAAGTCACATGTAATGAGTGTATCTGCATTGCATAGTACTCTTCATTCTTCTGTATCTATTCTGTATCTAACTCGAAAAAAACCCATCCCATATATTTTCTTTTCAGCATAACTCTGCATTTTTGTTGTTGTTTGTTTAGGTGTTGGGCCACACCTTGCAACACTCAGGGGTTACTCCTTGTTCTCTGCTTAGGAATCACTTCTGGTGGTGCTCAGGGAGCCATATGGGATGCGAGACATAGATCTGGGTTTGCCATGTACTCTACCCTCTGTACTTTCCCTCCATACCCTGCATTTGATAGTAAAGTAGCATAAAATGTTTAAAGAATATTGTTAAAAGTTTTAAGAATTGATTCGGAAGGACCAGAGATATTACAGAGCACTGACCCAGGATTAGCCCCTATCTGATGGTTTCTCAAGTACTGCCATTAGAGATTTCTGAGCATGGAGCTAACTTTAAGCACCACTGAGTGTGGCTCCCAAGCCTAAAATTAA
>PVKC010028131.1:0-15524 GCA_004027635.1 Crocidura indochinensis
TAAGAATTTATTATATGCCCAGTCTTCTAAAGAACCATCTTTATGATGACAATGAACATAACAAGTAATTTAGCTTTCTGACACACAGGTCTTGATTTCCTCTATTAGCGGGAGGCATATTTCACTGCAAAGTTGTCATACATCCTCTTCCCTTTCTGAGTCTTCAGGCAATATTTATTAAATTCTACAGAAGTGTGCTAACAAGGCATATAAAGATATAAATAGATGCTTCTTCATTACAAATACTGTCAGTGGTAGAGACTTAAGAAAGGCCATCATATACATCTCAGATATTGAAACAGTTTTACTTATCTTTCAAAATTTGCTTCTGTTCAGAAAAAGTAATATATAGGTTTTTTTTGTTACCACCAATTTAATAGCAGAGGTAGTTTCCCCTCTCTAAACTTAAAATAAATTTTATGTGTAATAGCTTGGATTTCTCCAAAGCCATTTATAATTTAATTATATTTGTCTAAGCTCATTTAGAAAAAACTCAAAATAAAATTGTGGTGTGACATTAGAGTTCATAAAAATAAGATTTTTATGTCTTTTTAAAAGGGGGTTGTTAAGAATTGAACCCTACATTAAATGCATATTAAGCATATGCTTCACATCTGGGATACACTCCCAAACCCAGATATTCAAATTTAGATGGAAAACAAGTACTTAACAATTCCTTATATCCTCCAGATATTCAGACAATAAATACACAATAGAATTCTCTCCTGTAGCACTACACAATTTTAATGCCTGGGAAAGCAGGAGTTAAAGTACCAACAGATTATTAATCAGAATAAGAGCTAAACTTCAGCTTTCAGTATAATTTGGACTTGAAAGGCATATTTAGAGAGGGAGACAGATCTGAAAGGACCAAAATAGCTGAAAACTCTAGATAAGAAGAAAATTCTTTGTAAACCATGTGTATGAGCTTCTTTAATCATGTCACTAGCATCATGTAAATGCCAGACACCATTCTATATGCAGTTTTAGATATAGCAGATGTTGGCATTTAAGTATAGGTTGCTATGAGAGAAAATTGCCCTTGAATGGAAGAGGAAGCTTACTGGTAGGGAAAAATGATTTTCTCAGTTAGCAGTTTTAACCCCAATAATAAAATTGTTTTCAACCAGAGGTTATAGGGTGGGAAAAGAGGAGAGAGATAATGATACCTCAATTCCAATTTAAAAAGGAAAATCAGCTTCAGTATAAATTGCGAATGTGTGGGTTGATCCATAGACCTTCTCCTCCCTCTCTTCTCAAACCTCAAGGCTTCATGTTAAATGGAACAAATCACATCCTTCGTAGTTCTGCTCTGTTTGGTACAGCTGCTTGCTGCAGGTGGTGCCCTAAAAATATGTTGTTTGTTTATTTTTCAATATAGCAGTCTGCAGAGTGGTACCTAAAAATGCATGGCTCCCTTCTCTTTCTGTCACTGAACCAAAAGATGAAAGGCTAAGGCCTTCACCGGGCCTAGCATGAAAACTCCCAAGTATGAAGCACAGGTAGAGCTTGAGGCAAAGATCCTGGTAAGTTCTATTTTCTTTGGAATCAGAAAGCAAAGCTGAAAACCAGTCTGTGTCAGTGTCTCTGACAGGGTCTCCGTGAAGTAAATCCAAGTAACAAAAATCATTTTTGGAGAAATACTGTATTTCTCTGGAGATTAAAATATGTATGCATATAGAGTTTAAAGTAAAAATAATTGGCAAAGCATCACAAAAAGAAAACAAACGTGAAGATTAATCTCAAATAAGTTTTCATGCAACTATATTAAACAGAGCTGACAATGATGTCTTTATAACTTTAATTATTAAATAATTCTTCTGGCTACACTGGCAGGGAACTCAAGTTAATCTTACCTACCTCAGAGTTACTGAACAACACAATAGCATATATGTTTTCTATAGAGTTTAAGTAATCATATAGAATTGCAATTTCATAAATAATTCTCTAGACTTTATCTGAAGGAGTGAGCCTCCAAAAATGTAACCTCTTATTTCAAGGATTACATGAACAAATTTTCATAGAAAAATTGCTTTTGGTATACCATGCCAATCAACCGTTGGCAAGGCCTTTTTAATTATACAAATTTATTTTATTTTATTTTATTTTGGCCCCTATCCAGCTCCAGCTGTGCTCATGGGTTACTCCTGACTTTGAGGTCAGAAATCACTCCTGGTGCGGAGGATTATATGGGCAACTGGGATTCGAACCCAGGTCTTTCCTGGGTTGGCTGTGTGTAAAGCAAATGCCTTACTGCTGTGCTAACTCTCCAGCCTATCTTAACTATTAAAATCTTAAGAGAATGTGTAAGGTATATTGTTAATTCACATTCATATTATAGTGAATGAAAAAGTAAAATGCAACATGCAGCTATTTTTAGAAAAACCTTGAGAAATGTTGACTAATTACTAATATTAAGTAATATATTAGCTATTAAGTATTGACTAATAACTAAAACCAATAACTATTAATAATGATCATCTAATAGCTCATGTATTTTTAAATCTATTGATACAGGGAGTAATTTGATTAATGTGGGAAGACAACATCAAAAGGATGAAGTGATGTCATGATTTTAACTTTCAGGAAAAGATTACATGTCATGACAAGTATAAAGAGAAGGACACAAAGAGGTAACAGTTTGAGAAGGGAATGATAACCTCACTCTTGAGTTTGTAACGCAGACTGACACAGACAGTCAAATATTAGAAGGCAAGATGTATTTAAACAGCTTATGAAATGTGTCCCAGGTAAATTCAAATCTGGAAATAAAAGCTGGGGTAAGTGCTGAGAAGATTTAGTATGTATTTTTGGTTGTGATGATGCTGGGGATGAAATCCAGAAGCTCACACTTGCAAAGCACATGCTTTACCATTGGGCTACATCCTTGACCCTTCAGTATTTCAGAAGAATTAAGACAGAAAAATGAAGAATAAAAGTTTAGTTTGTTAATTTTCTCTTGAGACTGTAAAGCAGGTTTACCAACTACAAAAGAGTTTACCTGTGGTCAGAGATCCTGAGGACACTGCTTTTAGTTTCAATAGTAGAAAAATGCTCTCCAAATATGAAACAGCCTTCACTGAATTTCAAACTAGATTCAAAACCACTTATCCAAATGGTCATCCTTTTTTACTCTTTGCTAATTTTCTTTTTATCTTACCTTGCATCTCTCTTTATATTATATGTATATTTTATATTCATGAATTTTAATCACCATGAGAGCAAGAACATTCAATTATTAGTTGTTCGGTGACTAATTGAACCAAAAATGCATGTTGCTCTAACTAGTTCATGGTATGAGAAATCAGATGATTTTAAATTGGAACTTTCAGGTTTAACCTATCAAACCTTAAACTACTATTAAAAATGTTCACATTTCTGTTTACTGTTAAGTTATGGCATCTGTCTTAAATTAATTACTGGCTTTACTTTTTACTTGAATAATTAACTTGACTTTATATCATCCCATTTATCCTCACTACTAAGAGCAGTTGGGAGGAAAATAATACAAGTTTCAATAGGTACTGATTGAAAAAAATTACCCCTTGGCCATTAATCTATGAATAAATTCAAAATAATAGGGTATTTATTCAGAGTTAATTATTGGTGAAAGGGTGTTTTATGAATAAAATTGTTATATATTCTAGAAAAGAAAATCATCTCATGAACAACTAGACAGCCAACAATCTATTCTAGGCTTTCTAAAGAATACAGTTATGATAATGCTTGTTTCTTGTGAAGCTGCTAAATACAAAATAAGAAAGCACTAATGCCTAGTTTATTTTTATTTTTTATTTTTTTGGTTTTTCGGGCCACATCCGTTTGATGCTCAGGGGTTACTCCAGGCTAAGCACTCAGAAATTGCCCCTGGCTTGGGGGGACCATATGGGATGCTGAGAGATCAAACTGCGGTCCTTCCTTGACTAGCGCTTGCAAGGCAGACACCTTACCTCTAGCGCCACTTCCCTGGCCCTGGCCTACTTTATTATATTCAGTCCTAATCTTAAATTGTTTCATATATCCTCTCATATAGCTATAATATTTTGTAAATAGATAAAACTATTACACAACTCAGATATGGACCATATAGTTCAGTTACAGATGAATTATTACAGTAAAAACAGAGTCCTGAGCCATAAATTTGAAAATAAGAAACAGCAGGTGAGACATCTCAGTATTTTGACCAAGAACAAGCACTGAAACTGTAGGAAACACCTCACTATGCTTCAAATTAGATTTCAGTCTCAAATTAAAGGACAATCGAGTGACCAGACATTGTTACATCTAGGTTTGGCCAATTCATTATGTTTTAAATAAAAAACTTTGGGGCCGGAGAGGTAGTGCAAGTGGTAGGGCGTTTGCCTTGCATATGCTTACCTGGACAGACCATAGTTTGACCCACTGGTGTCCCATATGGTCTCCCAAGCCAGGAGCAATTTCTGGGCTCATAGCTAGGAGTAACCCCTAAGTGTCACCAGGTGTGATCCAAAAACCAAAATAAAATAAAATAAAACGTTCTCTGACAATAGTTCCAATATATTAATGTTTAAGCAAGTCAGGCATTTATAAATATGAAAACATTTATATTACTGAAACATTAATATATGTAAAATTGTTGAATTGACAATATGGAACTTTTTGTGCCTCAACTATATAAATTAACTTAAAATTAGTATTTTTCTAGGGACCAGAGTGGTAGTGGAGTAGGTAATTTCCTTAAATGCCTAAAAAAGGCATTTTCCTTAAACACAACTGGTTGACCCATTTTTGATTCCAGACATCCCAAATCATCCCTAGATAGAGTCCACTAGGAACAAAATTTGAACACAGAGTTAATAGTCAGCATTTGAACACTCCCAGGTGTGACCCTCCAAGAAAAAAAACACACCTCAGTATTTTTTACTATCATTAATCAAAAAGATATTTAACTAGATGGCATTAAATATTAGCATAAAATGAATCTAATAAAGGGATAATGTCTAAGGTATATAAAGAACTTAAATTCAACAACACATTAACAGACCTAGTATAACCGGGAGAAGAACTATACAAACACTTCAGTAATGAAAACATATAGTTAACAGGAATATAAAAAATAGTTCTTATTTGTTATATGGAAAATGGAAATCAAAAAATAAAGAGATGTTATTACCTTAAATTATGAGAATGACCAAAAACAATAATTGCTGGTAGGAATATGGAGGAAAAAAAACTTACAAATTGTTGAAGAGAATTAATAATAGTTTAGTCTTTAATGTTATAGTCTGAAAATTTCAAAATATTAAAATATAACTAATATCTAATCCAATAACTTCACTTTTAGGTGAAGTATCTATTAAAACAGAAAGAAACCATGAAAACAGATAAAAACAGAGAGAAAAATCTTATTCAGATGTATGTATATTGAATAGTTGTTCACTGCAATGTTATTTCCAAGTCAAAGCCTGGAAAAAATATAGTAGTTTAAGAAGATGCAGCATATATGTACAGAATAGAGTATTTTAGAGGGTAGGACAAGTTAAAAACTTGCATTTGTCTGTGATAATATTGTAATTGAAGGTAGTCATGCTAAACAAAATAAGCTGTAAGGAGTCAATTTCAGGCAATCTTACTTATATGTGGTATACAAAAATATAAAGCATGGGGCAGACAATATTCAGTTTAAATAAACCCTTCTCTTTCGGGTTTTGTTGGCCTGAGGGATATTGCCACTTTAGTGATTTGTATGCTATGTAGGATTGTACCCCCAAACATGTAAACATTTGCAGTTTTATACATTAATGCTATCTCAAACATTGTATTGAGCTTTAAATAAATAAATATAAATACTAGATACATAAATATAATACATAAATAAATAAATAAATACATAAATTTAAATACAAAATAAAGTAAATGACATGAAATTAACACCATTGTGATTTGGCAAATTTAAAAATGGAAATAAAAAATATTTGCTTCTCCATATCTAATGGAGAAAGCAACAGCAATAATAATAATGACAAGAGACACTGGCTAGTGAGTGGAGAAAGGAGCAATTATATTTATAACATTTCACATAAAATTTTGGAGGAAAAATTTAAGAATAAAGTGAGTAGACATGTAGACATGTAGTATGAGTAGACACTTCATACTATAAGAAATTCAAAACTCTCAAATATCCTTGGAAATAGACATTTTCTAATTTAGTTTTGACTTTCACTCATATTTGCAATTAGCATTAATCAAGAGAGTGATGTGATAACTTGCTAGTTCAACATAAATTAATATAATATATGGAACTATGTACCTTAAAAGTTTGCTCTTGGTTTTCAGGTATTATTTTTGATACAAAAAGAAGAATGAGTCTGAATGGGGATGTTTCATAGAGAAACAAATGCCAGAAATTCAATCCAATGTTACAAGAACAGGAATACGCAAGAGAATAATTGAGTAACAGGAATCATATACTTTGTTGTGTAGAGGAACGTGTGGGTTGAAAATAGTGGTTTCAAATTCTATTTAGAAGACTAGTAAAGCAAAATATACAGAAGGAATATTACAGATGGCTTTTCTCTCTACTGTGTAAACAGTAATAAGATGGAATGTGTTCGTCCATATTTTATTCCTTTTCACTAAGTATAATATTATAAACAATGAATTATCCCTCATGTTATTGCTGTCATTATGAATCATCTTTACATCCTTCCTCTGAGAATGTTATGTTGCTATTTGGAAATGCAAATACATTTTTATTGTTATTATACTGTCACAGTGTTTAGAAGTTCTTATAAAAATTGTCATCAAAGATTTACTTGTGGAAAATATTTTTAATAAAACATTGATAATATGGGGAAGATACAATAAAAGATAATATCATATTATATTATGGAAGATGGCATGCTTTTAAGATTAATAGCTTTTCAAATTTCTAAAATAAATACTCTATTTTAGTAGATTTTCATACACTTCACCTTTTTCTTTTTTTATATCTCAAATATAATTTAATTTACCTCATTTATTTCTCTATAATAATTTTATATAAATAATAAACAATAAATAATTATATTATATTTATATTTATAATATTTTATTCATATTTATACAAATATATATACTTATATAATATATTATATTATATGAATAAGTAATAAATAATTATATTATAGAAATAATTATTCTATAATAATTTTTATTATTATAAATAATTTTATGATTATAAAATTATATTTAAAATTATTATACATGGCTTATTGTACAATATCATATGCATAAAATTTTAACTTGCATCACATATTTTTTTATTAAAGAAAACTCAATCATTGGTGATTTGTTGCAGACTATGGTATAATCTTATCTACCATTAACTATACTGGTAATTTTATTCTGTGATATTCCCAGACATTTTAGACTTTTTGTTTGCTAGTTAAATTGTTTTTTGGCCATAATTCAGCTGCACTTAGAGCTCTGCAATCAGGGATCACTCCTAGTAAACTTGGGGAGCATATAAGTTGTTAGGGAATTGCTTGCAAGACAAATACTGACTGTACTATACATCTCTCCCTCAAACATTTTAATATTAGCTTTAGGTGTAAGCAAGCACTTCGAAATTACATCTAGAACCTAATTTATCACACTGATGTTAATTGTTATTTTGCATATAATGTTTCTGTGTTGGTACAAAAAATAATATCATACTAGTTTTAAGAATCACAGTTCTAGCTGTGAATAATTAACCTTACAAAGATTTAATTTTTACATCACTAAATTATCTTTCAAAAGTAATCTGAGGTGGGGCAGGAGCAGTAGCGTGGAGCTGTAAGGCGTCTGCCTTGCCAGCACTAGCCTAGGATGGGCAGCAATTTGATCCCTGGCATCCCATATGATCCCCCAAAACAAGAATGATTTCTGAGCACATAGCCAGGAGTAACTCCTGAGCGTCACCAAGTGTGGCCTAAAAAACAAAAACAAAAACAAAAAAAAATCTGAGGGGGAAGATATGAAAAGCATAATTAAAATGGAAAATACAGAGCTAATGAGAAAAAACATAATTGTCATTTTCATGGCAATTTTTTTTACATCGCATATAGTTCATTATAAAACAAATTATTATTACACAGATGGTATAATATGTGATTACTTCCTTTGGACTCTGAACTCATATTTCTGAATTTGCGTATAAAAAGAACAAAATTATTAAAGATAGAAATAGTAAAGTAAAATAAAAACAAACCAACAGTCCTAAAAATAAGTTAAAATTTCAGTGTTGGCGGGGATGTGGAGAAATAGGAACTCTTATCCACTGCTGGAGGGAATGCCGTCTAGTTCAACCTTTATGGTAAGCGATATGGAGATTCCTCCAGAAACTGGAAATCAAGCTCCCACATGATCCAGCTATACCACTCCTAGGAATATACCCTAGGAACACAAAAATACAATACAAAAATCCCTTCCTTACACCTATATTCATTGCAGCACTATTTACCATAGTAAGACTCTGGAAACAATCAAGATGCCCTTCAACAGACAAATGGCTAAAGAAAATGTGGTACATATACACAACGGAATATTATGCAGCTCTCAGGAGAGATGAAGTCATGAAATTTTCCTATACATGGATGTACATGGAATCTATTATGCTGAGTGAAATAAGTCAGAGAGAGAGAGAGAGAGAGAGAGAGAGAGAGAGAGAGAGACGCAGAATGGTCTCACTTATCTATGGGTTTTAAGAAAAATGAAAGAAATTCTTGCAATAATAACTTTCAGACACATAAGAGAAAAGAGCTGGAAGTTCCAGCGCACCTCATGAAGCTCACCACAAAGAGTGATGAGTTCAGTTAGAGAAATAACTACAGTTTGAACTGTCCTAATAATGAGAATGTATGAGGGAAATAGAGAGCCTGTCTAGAGTACAGGCTGGGGTTGGTTGGGGAGGAGGGAGATTTGGGACAATGGTGATGGGAACGTTGCACTGACGATGGGTGGTGTTCTGTACATGACTGAAACCCAAACACAACTATGTATGTAATCGAGGTGTCTAAATAAAATATATAAAAATTAGTCTAAATTTTATTTTAATTCTAATTAATTAATTAGAATACTTACAATACTCAGTTATGCTAAGAAAGTTAATTTCTAATCTATTTACCACCATAGTTCTCCAACTTTAGTAACTTAGCAATTGAGAAAATCATGTTTTACTTGTGATCTTATTCTTCTTCCCACACAAATATTTGTATAAGTGGGTTTTTTTTGGTGGGAGGGTACACCCATTTGATGTTCAGGGATTACTCCTAGTTAGGCACTCAGAAATCACTCCTGGCTTGCGGGAACCATATGGGATGCCGAGGGATCAAACCATGGTCTGTCCTAGGCTAGCGTTTGCAAGGCAGGCGTCTTACCTCTAGCACCACCACTTTGTCCCCATATAAGTGGTTTTAATATTATGAAAGAAAAATATTATTTATCTTTGGCACTCACTACCATATGGCATCTAGATATGTATATCTTAAATACACTGGAGAAATAAGATTTTAGTCAGAATTTATAATAATAAAACACAAGCAATAAAGCTGGTGAACCATTTTGAGAGAAAGGAGGCAGAGCATTTGGCATTGCTTATCTTCTATTGCAGACAGCAGTTTGAATTTAAGAAAAACTGTGCTGTACAACTTTGGACACTAGATTCGGAATCAGAAGGCTCAAATTTTATTTTCAGCTCTATATCAACTCCCCTCTAAAATAAAGAAGTACTTGTGAATGCAGCAATAACTGCCTACAGCACATGCCAAATTTCTACTCATCCCTTTAAAGGTCCATAACTTAGACTTACTATTTACTATTTTAAAACAAATGATCTAGATTATATAGAAATAGAGACTGAATTTTTGTCTCCAGATTCAACAAGTATTCAAAGTGCACTAAGAGGAATAAGCTAACATGTCAAGAATATTTATAGTAGCTCACAACCAGTATTTAAAACAAAACAAAACAAATAAACATGGATAAAAGTACTCAAATTTTTGATAAATTTGATAAATTTTTCCCCAATGAGATTTCTAGGCCAACTTTAGCAAGCCAAACAGTAAATATTTATCAATAAATAGGAATAATTAGAAATATTTGTATTTCAGATGTATACATCTGAAGGCATATATTTTATCTTTAGTTTTTTTAGTCATTGTGTTACAGTGATTTCAATCATTTCAGCACTCCAAGAAGTTCCATGTTTTCTATATCGAGAAGAAATAACAAATACAAACTCAAGAATATAATTGTTTCTTTTTGTAGCTATGAGCAGTGCACTAGGTATTGCATCTATATTTTTGGGGGGTGGTGGTTATTGGGCCACATCCGGTGATGCTCAGGGGTTACTTCTGGCTATGCGATCAGAAGTCGTTCCTGGTTTGAGGGACCAAATGAGATGCAGGGGCTTAAACCCAGGTTTGTTGGGTCAGCTGTGTGAAACGCAAACACCCTACCGCTGCGCTATTGATCCAGCCTCTGTTTTTGTTTTCTTTTAGATCAAAAAATTGGGCCGGAGACGTGGTATGGAGGTAGAACATTTGCCTTGCATGCAGAAGGACAGTGGTTCGAATCCTGGAATCCCGAACCTTCCAGAAGTGATTTCTGAGCATGGAGGCAGTAGTAACCCTTGTGCACTGCCAGGTGTGATCCCCCCCCCCCAAAATCACAAAATAACCTTACTTATTATCTAAGGATATGTTTCTACATTTTCATATGTACTTTATGTTAAAAGCTATAAAGAAAAAGACATTATTTTAGAGTATAAATTGCTATAAGACTCTTTTTTGTTTTTTGTTTTTTAATTTAAAGAACCATGTTTTACACAGTTATGGATAATTGAGTTTTAGGCATATGATATTTCAACACCAATCCCACCATCAGTGTCAAATTTTATTAGCAGTACTCCCCTTCTCCATAACCTTCCACCCCTCAACCAACATCCCACACCTCCTGCTTTCCAGTTTAGTCGGCACATTTAAAGCTCTGTGGTTGAAACTTAAGACATCATGTTTTCAGTGTTGCTAAGTCTGTTCTTTGACATTATAGCTATACCATTCTCTAATCCCCCCAATATCATTGACTCCCAGATCTTTGTTTCCATATTACTTCCCTTTTTCATCTTCCTCCCCACCTTGATTTCTTTTCTTCTCTGTATTTTCTTCCCTAGGCTCTGGGTGATATGGTCAAGGGTGATGTAGTTATCCCCCATTTTACTACATTAAATTTACTAATAAAATTAATTTATATACCACAGATAAGTGAGATTGTCTTCAGTTGTCTTTCTTCTTTTGGCTTACTTCACTCACCATATTTTTTAGTTCCAACGAGGTTGGTTGTAGCAAATTGTATGATTTTATTGTTCCTTGAATTTGTATAGTATTCCTTTGTTATACAAACATATATACTACATTTTCATAATTCATACATCTGTTGTTGGACAACTAGGTTCATTTCATATGTTAGCTATTGTACTCATTGCAGGAATAAAGGATGGTGAGTATTATTCAAACATCCCTTAAAATGGATTATTTATTATACTCCAAAGTGAAATTACTGGATCATAATGGCAGTTCAATTCTAAATTTATATGCGACTCTCTATACTGTTTTTACAGGAAAGTTGAACCAAACAGCATTCCCACTAGTAGTGAATGTGTGTTCCCTTTTTACTTTGAGCACAGAAGGAATTGTTCATACTATTTTGACATGATCAATTCTCACTGGTGTGAGATGATACCTCATTATTGACTTGATTTGAATTTGATGCTGTGCACTGTTTTATCTGTCTATTGGTGATCCATTTTATTTTATCTTCAAAGTGTCTATTTATTTCTCATTGCATTTTAATATGATTTTAAGATTTGTTTTATTCACATTTTGTTAATATATACTTTACATACCCTGGATATTAAATCCTTATCTGAAGTGCTGAATGCAAATATTTTTTCCAATTAAGTTAGTCTATGTTTTATTTTCAGCCTATGTTTCTATTGCCATGTAGAAACTCTTTAATTTGATGTAGTCCTACTAGTCTATTTTTGGTTTTATTGCCTTTCTTAGCAATACCTGCTCATTGAAGATGCTTATGAGGCCCAAATTTTGACTCTTTCTGCCTATGTTTTCCTCAATATATTTTATAGTTCTGGTGAAATTCTAGGTCTTTGAGCCACTTTGATTTGTAAGGTATGAGATGTGTATTAATTTTAATTTATTTTTTCTTTTTGAGCCATACCCATTAATGCTCAGGGGATACTACTGGCTCTGTGCTAAGAAATTGCTCCTGGCAGGGAACATGTAGGATGGCAGGAATTCAAACAAGGCACCTACATGCAAGGTAAATGCCCTACCAGCTGTGTTATCACTCCAGGACCACAAATTTAATTTCTTACATATAATTATTTAGTTTACATCTATTTAGAAAACGAGTGGTTCTATGGAGCTGGCCAAGTACAGATGTTGGCCTTTACTATCTTGAGGAATGTTCCTTTCACCTCTATTTCATTAGAATTTTATCATGATGGATGTTGGATCTTTCTCAAAGCTTTTTCTAAACCAATTAATATGACTATATGGATATTATCTTTTATTTTATTAATGTCATTTATCATGTTAATTGCTTTGTATATATTGAACCATCCTTGCATGTCTGGAATGAATACCACTTAATTGAGTTGCATGATTATATTTATATGTTGTTGGATTTGCTTAGCTAATATATTATTAAGGATAATAAAATATTATTAAGGATATTGTTCATTATAGAGATTGATCAGAATTTTTCTTTTATTGGAATGTATCTCTCTGTTCTGCATACTAGTGTAATGTTAGCTTCATAGAGTGCTTTAACTTTTTTTTTTTTGTTTTTTTTGGGCCACACCCATTTGATGCTCAGGGGTTATTCCTGGTTACGCTCTCAAAATTGCCCCTGGCTTGGGGGGACCATATAGGACACCGGGTATCGAACCGCGGTCCTTCCTAAGCTAGTGCTTGCAAGGCAGATGCCTTACCTCTAGCGCCACCTCACTGGCCCCTCCATAGAGTGTTTGTAAGGATTCCTCTCCTCAATGATTTGGAAGATCTTAAGAAGTAATCCCATTTGCCTAAAAGGCAATTGTGGAGGTATTTGAGGCAAGATATCAAAGTCAGAAATACATGGTTTTAGTGGGTTAGAAGAGGTGAAGCAGTTGTGTGGAGAATTAGTTTTTGCACAATTTTAGGATCAAGGGGTGGTCACACAGGGGTTTTCTATTGTATAGCAGCCTGAAAGAAGTGGTACTGGTATGGGGACAGTGAGCCAGCCAGGTGGGAATTAGAGCCCTGGATTTATTTATATGAGAAAAGAGGTCTGTGTCTGCATTATGGATTCCTCTGAGTGGGTCTGTATCAGCAGACAGAACAGGGGATTCCTGGTACATCAGCCAGTGAGAATTGACATATAGAGCTAATGTTAACTTTTTCTAAAGTCTTCTATGACTTCCCTTCTGATTTCTATAAGATTGCTAAGTCAATAGTTTCAGCAAACAATAAATTTAGTTATTGTTTTAACAATAAACTGCTACTAATAACAATTTAATATATTATTTGTTATAAAATTGGTTGGAGATTAAATAATGCAGAGAAAACTAAAGCTCATCCGTTTTTATTAAAAAAGTTTACATAAACTTAAAAATATAGGTCATTTGAATTCATAAAATAGAGAGTATATAGAATAATATAGTATATAGAATAAAACATTTAAATTATATATTAAAATATAAAGTTAGTTAATATGATTGCAAAAATTAACTTAAAATTGATTTATTCAAATTTATAAGATAGCATTGCTTTTCATTATGTTGGCAAAGGAAGTGAAATATTATTTGCACATAAAATATTAGGTACATAAATAACCTATTACCTTTACCAATTAAATGTATAGCAAGTAAATCATGACATTCTTTCCAAATGAGGAAAATATTATTATTTAATCTTTAGAAATTCCATTTTGCGGGGTCGGGTGGTGGCGCTGAAGGTAAGGTGCCTGCCTTACCGCGCTAGCCTTGGACGGACCTCGGTTCGATCCCCCGTGCCCCATATGGTCCCCCAGGCCAGCCAGGGGCGACTTCTGAGCGCATAGCCAGGAGTAACCCCTGAGCGTCACTGGGTTTGGCCCAAAAACCAAAAAAAGAAAAAAAATACTAAAAAAAAAAAAAAAGAAATTCCATTTTGCTAAGATGATACTTGCATTATCTTGAAACTTTCTGTCTTTAGTTCCAAAAAATTAGTCAATATAACCATTCTCCTTATTTACTAGCAAAAATATACTTGAGAAAGGTTTTTAATCTATTCCGCTGCTCTAACAGGATTATTACACTAGTCAAAAGCATATAATTCCTTTGAATACATTTTATAGACCACAAAATTTAAGAGATTGAATTAATATGTTTATAATAGAAGCAACACCAGGACTCCGAATGATTGCACTAGCTCTCCCCATGCATATTTATTTGATATATTTAGTAAATAAAAGACTTTTACTTATTTCTGGTTTTAGTAGAACTGTGTATTGTACACCTATATTCTTTTCAACATAATATCAGATACTAACTAGAATAAAATGCTCCTGGAAGAGGTGAAAGTTGTAAATCTCACACCTGGATCATCATTATATTTCTCTGGGTATTTTCTACTTAGTTGGAGGCTGTGTGATCAATAGCCCTTTTTCTCAATTACATGTATAATATACACAACTTCCTTTGTAGTAGCACATAGCTTTGTACTTGCAATAAAAATGCTGCTTTCGTGAATGCTAATTTCAAATTCAGCAAGGAGTTGATAGACAAAAAACTAAATAATGGGATGATAATCATGCCAGTAGTCAAAAATCTATGAGAAAAGGGTGCATAATGATGGAGCTAGGAATGTTTGGTCTTAGTGAAGACCAGAGCTCAGAGCAGCAGTTTGTGGAATGAGATCTAATTTGGATATCCTGAAGAGGACAGTTTTAAATAATGGTTAAATAGTGTGAAATATGAACTTTCAACTAACACTACAATTGGGAGAGGGAAAAGAGAAACTTAGATGAAGTCATACAGTGCACGCAAGCAACATTCTCCATGTACCACATATCTAACATTTGCCAGTGTACATCTGGTTCACATTCTGAGGAATATCACACTAATTTTCATGATGACACCCCCAAAGTCAAAGATCATGTTCTTTATTTACCAGCAGACCATAAGCTCTTAGAAAATGTTCACTGTATCAGGTTGAACTTTAGGGAGATAATTTCAATTAAACAAAATGGGGAGGAGCAAGAAATTCAAGTTATGATTTCATTCCAATCATGACAACAGAAGCGATCAGGATGATTATAGTAAATTTTAGATTTAAGGCTTCCAGCACTGAGCAAAAGCAAATCATTCATAATATGCCTCATTTTGATTTATTTCCTAAAATTCTCTAAGACATTTTCTAAGCAGCAGGATCATTTTGTCAAAGTTGCTTCTCAATTATTTTCTGTCATACCCCCCCCCTAGG